>JAWQFJ010035155.1:65000-92500 GCA_034096865.1 Theodoxus fluviatilis | reverse complement strand
AAAGAACATCCTCTCTAAGTCAAGGACCACTGGAAGCCCACCCCCACGAATCGTGTTGCCTAACCCTGGATGCCCCCCCCCCCCCCCCCCCAGGAGGTGGTGGAGAAGATCCACATCACTGGCCCCCTGGAGCGCATGCCCAGCATCAAGAGGAAGGAGTACGGGATGTCCCTCATCCTCAGCAACGTGCCAATGTCGCCCAAGCTCATCAACGGAAGCTTCGCAGCGCTCTTCGACACCAACAATGACTTCATCGTGGAGTTCGCCAGGGTGAGTCGTCTTTGTCTTCTTTCTCTTTCTCTGTGGTGTCCTTCCTTGAGGACTTCATCGTGGAGTTCGCCAGGGTGAGTCGCCTTTCTCTTCTTTCTCTTTCTCTGTGGTGTCCTTCCTTGAGGACTTCATCGTGGAGTTCGCCAGGGTGAGTCGTCTTTGTCTTCTTTCTCTTTCTCTGTGGTGTCCTTCCTTGAGGACTTCATCGTGGAGTTCGCCAGGGTGAGTCGCCTTTCTCTTCTTTCTCTTTCTCTGTGGTGTCCTTCCTTGAGGACTTCATCGTGGAGTTCGCCAGGGTGAGTCGTCCTTCTCTTCTTTCTCTTTCTCTGTGGTGTCCTTCCTTGAGGACTTCATCGTGGAGTTCGCCAGGGTGAGTCGTCTTTGTCTTCTTTCTCTTGCTCTGTGGTGTCCTTCCTGGAGGACTTCATCGTGGAGTTCGCCAGGGTGAGTCGTCCTTCTCTTCTTTCTCTTTCTCTGTGGTGTCCTTCCTTGAGGACTTCATCGTGGAGTTCGCCAGGGTGAGTCGTCCTTCTCTTCTTTCTCTGTGGTGTCCTTCCTTGAGGACTTCATCGTGGAGTTCGCCAGGGTGAGTCGTCTTTGTCTTCTTTCTCTTGCTCTGTGGTGTCCTTCCTTGAGGACTTCATCGTGGAGTTCGCCAGGGTAAGTCGTCTTTCTCTTCTTTCTCTGTGGTGTCCTTCCTTGAGGACTTCATCGTGGAGTTCGCCAGGGTGAGTGGTCTTTGTCTTCTTTCTCTTTCTCTGTGGTGTCCTTCCTTGAGGACTTCATCGTGGAGTTCGCCAGGGTGAGTCGCCTTTCTCTTCTTTCTCTTGCTCTGTGGTGTCCTTCCTTGAGGACTTCATCGTGGAGTTCGCCAGGGTGAGTCGCCTTTCTCTTCTTTCTCTTGCTCTGTGGTGTCCTTCCTTGAGGACTTCATCGTGGAGTTCGCCAGGGTGAGTCGTCTTTCTCTTCTTTCTCTGTGGTGTCCTTCCTTGAGGACTTCATCGTGGAGTTCGCCAGGGTGAGTCGTCCTTCTCTTCTTTCTCTTGCTCTGTGGTGTCCTTCCTTGAGGACTTCATCGTAGAGTTCGCCAGGGTGAGTCGTCTTTCTCTTCTTTCTCTGTGGTGTCCTTCCTTGAGGACTTCATCGTGGAGTTCGCCAGGGTGAGTCGTCCTTCTCTTCTTTCTCTTGCTCTGTGGTGTCCTTCCTTGAGGACTTCATCGTGGAGTTCGCCAGGGTGAGTCGCCTTTCTCTTTTTTCTCTTTCTCTGTGGTGTCCTTCCTTGAGGACTTCATCGTGGAGTTCGCCAGGGTGAGTCGTCCTTCTCTTCTTTCTCTTGCTCTGTGGTGTCCTTCCTTGAGGACTTCATCGTGGAGTTCGCCAGGGTGAGTCGTCTTTCTCTTTTCTCTTTCTCTGTGGTGTCCTTCCTTGAGGACTTCATCGTGGAGTTCGCCAGGGTGAGTCGTCTTTCTCTTTTCTCTTTCTCTGTGGTGTCCTTCCTTGAGGACTTCATCGTGGAGTTCGCCAGGGTGAGTGGTCTTTGTCTTCTTTCTCTTTCTCTGTGGTGTCCTTCCTTGAGGACTTCATCGTGGAGTTCGCCAGGGTGAGTCGTCCTTCTCTTCTTTCTCTTGCTCTGTGGTGTCCTTCCTTGAGGACTTCATCGTGGAGTTCGCCAGGGTGAGTCCTTTCTCTTTTCTCTTTCTCTGTGGTGTCCTTCCTTGAGGACTTCATCGTGGAGTTCGCCAGGGTGAGTCGCCTTTCTCTTTTCTCTTTCTCTGTGGTGTCCTTCCTTGAGGACTTCATCGTGGAGTTCGCCAGGGTGAGTCGTCTTTCTCTTTTCTCTTTCTCTGTGGTGTCCTTCCTTGAGGAATTCATCGTGGAGTTCGCCAGGGTGAGTGGTCTTTGTCTTCTTTCTCTTTCTCTGTGGTGTCCTTCCTTGAGGACTTCATCGTGGAGTTCGCCAGGGTGAGTGGTCTTTGTCTTCTTTCTCTTTCTCTGTGGTGTCCTTCCTTGAGGACTTCATCGTGGAGTTCGCCAGGGTGAGTCGTCTTTGTCTTCTTTCTCTTTCTCTGTGGTGTCCTTCCTTGAGGACTTCATCGTGGAGTTCGCCAGGGTGAGTCGTCTTTGTCTTCTTTCTCTTTCTCTGTGGTGTCCTTCCTTGAGGACTTCATCGTGGAGTTCGCCAGGGTGAGTCGTCTTTCTCTTCTTTCTCTTGCTCTGTGGTGTCCTTCCTTGAGGACTTCATCGTGGAGTTCGCCAGGGTGAGTCGCCTTTCTCTTTTCTCTTTCTCTGTGGTGTCCTTCCTTGAGGACTTCATCGTGGAGTTCGCCAGGGTGAGTCGTCTTTGTCTTCTTTCTCTTGCTCTGTGGTGTCCTTCCTTGAGGACTTCATCGTGGAGTTCGCCAGGGTGAGTCGCCTTTCTCTTTTCTCTTGCTCTGTGGTGTCCTTCCTTGAGGAAGTCAGTCCGAACCTGATTTTTGAATGTGAAATTATGCTTATGTTTGACTTCTGTTACATAACATATTTTCTTGATTAAGTTGATATCAAGAATGAATTTAAAGGGGAATGGATGGAGAGTGTTTTACGGCCTATCAGCCCTTGTAGGTTATGTAAGGCCATTGAGCATAAAAATCACTAGAACAGATATGAGTAGGTTCAAATAAAGTCACGATGTCCCTAGTTATTCGCCTCTTAGGAATTTTGAAGGGAGACGCGGTGGGTCTATTCTGACCCCCAACCCACAAGGGGCATTTAAAGAGGGGGAAAGTAAGAAAGTGTACACACGGTTGAAATAGATCACGGTTCTGGCAGTCTTTTTGAAACAAAAAAGTCCCAGACCGGATCGGAGTTGTCCTCTTTGTCTAAAGGATGCTTTTCTGGCCCAGGGTAAGACATTGTGACCTGAACCACGAGACCAGTCCCAACTCGGGCAAGTCCTAACAAGTCGATTCGGCCCTTTGTACTGAACTATAGGGGAGCTATGGGTTAGTTGCATGTCTTTGCAGAAATGCACGACTGGGGCACACACTTTTCATGACCTCGAATGATTTTCCTGGGTGTAAGAAATGCATCTCTAAAGCAGACAAGACCTCAATACCCCATATTGATCCTACCAAGTAACTCGACCTGTAACAGCGTTTTACATTAATCATGCTCAAACCGGGAGAACGTTGCGGGGAGGTGAGATCCAGACAAGACTGGGGGGCGGGGTGGGGGTGGGTGGGTGGGGGTGTGGGTGTGGGTGGGAGGTGAGACTCCGGGGGCTGGAAGAAGAGAGGCGCACCCGACGGAGGACAGTCTGCGCCATACAAGCGCCTTCAGATGTGACCGCTGTGTTGAGGACTGCAACAACAGGATTGGCGGACAGCCACAGGAAAATCTGCTATGGGACTCTACCAGCGCCGCGATCCTCGGTCGGGCACCACTCTCGAAGGTCTTCTACGTGTGTACTACTATGTTCGAGTCTCATATACAACTGATGGTTACAGTGCCTCCAGTAGGTTCTTGGGCTGCTGGGGGCCACCACTGGCTGAGCTGCGGGAAGCGCCAGCAGGCGGTAGGCTTGCAGGGGATTGTCCATGTAGGGGTAGGGCATCGAGCAACCCCGGCTGTACGTGGCAGTCTACAAGGAGCCGAGTAAGGTCCTCTAAAAGTTTTGGTTGCGGTAACCTGGTTCCCAAAATAGGGTAGGTAGGTATAGGTCTGATTTTCTTTTTTGTGGTTAGATCGAGGCTGTGCACATGTGCGTGTGTATGTACATGCATGTGTGTGTGTATGTACATGCATGTGCGTGTGTATGTACATGCATGTGTGTGCTTTAAGAATCGTCATGGATACAAAAGATTCGTCTGAACAAATATCACAGTTTTCTCTTTTGCTAAAAACGTTTATTCACTTAATTAGTGCTCAATTAGTGTTCATAGCGACATAGGCAAGATGGGACTACACCCACTTTGTTCTTTGGTTTATATTTCTTCCTTCTATTTTTTGTCCCCCCCCCCCCCAAAAAAAAAAAAAAAAAAAAAAAACTGAAAGAAAATAGTAGGGTAGGCATGAAAAGAAATAGGGTTGGTCGGGTAATTGTAACCAATCTTTAAAAAACCTAATGTGGAAATTTGTGACCCTGCACAAGAAAGGCTAAATTTGGCAAAACAGCTTTTGAGCAAACGCACAGAAATGTCATCGGCGCACAATGTTACTCTACTGTTTACACTACGGTATCAAATTTAATATTTCCTCCATGAGCACGGTGTTTTTCTGGAACATGCATGAACGAATAAATGGCACTGAGGTTGAAATATCTCATCAGGTCTTATTCTTCTTACCTATTTTGGGCGTATTTCCTCACACACGGTCCCAGCATTGGTCTTGTGTTGCTGCCAGGAGCTGAGCCAAAGGCGGGGCAACACGCACACCATCAGGCTGTCCCCCAGACGCCGTCTGAGACTGCGCGATGCCAGCAAGCAGCAGAGTCTGGACTACAACTTTTTCTCTGCCATGAAGAAGCAGCCGGGCCGCTTCAAGCAGGTAGATTGCATGGACGGAGGAATGGGTGGATGGATGGACAGAGACGGAGTAGATCGTAAGGATGAGTGGAGAGAGAGAGAGAGAGAGAGAGAGAGAGAGAGAGAGAGAGAGAGAGAGAGAGAGAGAGAGAGTCACCCGATCACTCACTCTCACTCAGTGACTTTCTCACTCACTCTTACAGTTACTCATACATTAGCTCACTCGCTCGTTCTGGCACTCACTCTCTCACTCACTCACTGACTTTATTTTAATCCACAAGGATAACGCGTTTGTTTTTTGCCTCTCGTCCAGTCATATAGGCCTACTCTCTCTCTCTCTCTCTCTCTCTCTCTCTCTCTCTCTCTCTCATCTTTCATTTTCATCTTTCTCATCTCTCTCTCTCTCTCTCTCTCTCTCTCTCTCTCTCTCTCTTTCATCTTTCCTCTCTTTCTCTGTCACCCCCCCCCCCCCACTTTCTCTCTCTCTTCCTCCTTCTCTCCCTCCCTCCCTCCCTCCCGCCCCCCCCCCCCCCCCCCACCCCTTCAAACTTCTCACTGTCACACTTACTTGTAATTCAGGGCTCCCTGGACTCCAAGATAGACGAGATACTGGAGACTTCATCCTACGAGAGCGACAACGCAGGGAAGACAGTCTGCTTCGACGGAAACGGTAGCGGTAGCGGAAGCACCAGCGGCAGCGGCAGTGGAAGCCGGGAAGTTTCAGAGGAAGAGGAAGAGGTGGGGGAGGGGGAGGGGGGGCAAGTGGACACCCCGACTGGAGACGCAGGTACCCCTGATGGGGGCGTGAGCAAACGCCGTGCAGTGAACGGCAGACATGTTCGTAGTGTCGTCTGCAAGCACTGCGGTCATCCCGTCGAGTAAGGCGGGAAAGTTTGGCGGGAAATGTTAGCGCGAACACCCCAACTCCGTGGTGTGACACGATGAGTTTTGTGTCAATTTCAGTAGAGAAAGTGAAGTGTTCCATAGATAGTATGAAGGGAGCTTAGATTAATGTATCTCACAGACTGTTTATATGTAATCAAGTACTGCTACTGTTTAGTTCATGCATGAACGTAATTTGTTAGGTGTAGAACAGCAAGATTAGCATTTTGTTTTTTGGCGATGGCAAAGATAACTTTAAAAGACTACTCAACTGGATTTAATCTCCACTTTATGTGTAAAAAGCAATTGTAAATAAGCCAATGTAGACA
Organism: Theodoxus fluviatilis; assembly: GCA_034096865.1. Classification (NCBI taxonomy): domain Eukaryota; kingdom Metazoa; phylum Mollusca; class Gastropoda; order Cycloneritida; family Neritidae; genus Theodoxus; species Theodoxus fluviatilis. The sequence goes on along the minus strand of JAWQFJ010035155.1, from coordinate 86,517 downwards.
CTAATATCATTGATCTAAAGTGTATTTAACAAATGTTTTGGAGGGGGAACATTAGGTACATAAACAGTGTTGTATCTAGAGCTAACTTCGTGCCCCACATTTTCTCTATCAGTAGAGCATTGTTGTTGTTGGATCTATGATTATTCCTGAGGACGGATAGGAAAACAAAGTAATGAATCTGCCAAGTGCGAAATACGTCCGTTGTAGTGCTTGGAGACAGGACTGCCGCTGCGTGAGAGAGAGTGGCGGCCACGCAAAGAAAGCCTTACCAGAGCTTGCTTCACACACACGCGTGCACAGATGCACACACCTAGATTCTAGGTTGGAACGACACATTCTGTATGTCTCAGTAAAAAGCACACCTATATGTTGGTTGTGCAATGGAGTGGAATTCAATGTGAAGTCATGCACGTCAGCATATTACAAGCATTTGTTTTTCTTTTTTCTTTTTCGTGATAGATAAACAATTTCTTACTGTTTCGAATTCCATAATAACCACATGACTGACTAACCTTTGCCAAAACTGTATTATGAAATGCAATAGAGTTCACGAAAGGAGCAAAGCACAAAATAAAAACATATATTTTGTAGAATGGGTAGGTTGGTAGTTTGATGTTGAAACCTGTGACAGTCATAACGTGCATAGTGGATATAGACAAACATTCGTGTCCCACAAAAAATTTAGTCCATTTCATACTGTTCTTTTAACCAAGCTTTTAGTATGTGAAAGAGAAGAAAAAAAAACGTGCAGTGATTGGTCAGACAGTGCATTCTAAGAAGTGTGTATGTGTTGTATATCCTTATTCCTGTGTTTGCGTTCCTTACTTTCTTTTTCACAGTTAGAAAAATATACGGCGTTGCACGAAGCACGGAAATTGTTGAGGCAAGGTTTTCACTTATTTGAATTTTGTGCTCTTCTTTTTCATCATGCCCATGGCATAATGAAGAAAAATAATGCAGTGTGTGATCGACCATTCAGTTCATTCTCAAACGCGTGTGTATGTGTAGTATATACGTCTTTCCGTGTGTTTGCAATGCCAGTCTTTCTGTCTCATGCATAGAAACATGCTCGGCAGTGCACATTGCACTGAAAATGTTGTGACGTGGTTTTCATTTATTTGATTTTACCCCTTGTTTTTCAACATGCCCGTGGCATGCGAGGAAAAATCATGCAGTGTGTGATCAGTCACTCAGTTCATTCTCAAACGCGAGTGTTCGTGTTGTTTGTCCATTTTTGGTGTGTCTGCGTGCTTATCTGTCCGTTTCATATCTGAAAATACATGACGTTGCACAAAGCATTTAGAATGTTGCAGCGACGTTTATTTCTCTCTTGTTTTTCCAGACTCCTACACGCTTGCAAACGTTCATTGACAATGCAAATGGCGTTTGGGGGGTGAAAACACTGATCATCTCCATTTTATTTCATACACGCTTTCAATAGATGTGAAATTGTTTTAATATCCTGCTTCACATAATTTCATTCCTGAAATGTCCATTATGTGCACGTGTGCATTATTGTTTGCGTGACTTTTAAATTAAGGAATTAAACTGATCAAGTTAGAAATGATCCTTTAATCTTGTGGTAGAATTCCATACGGTATGTAGACATTAATTTTAGTAGAGGGAAGGTATTATTGTTAATTGTATGTTGAGTAGCTCTCAAATAGAGTATGTATCGATATTACGGGAACATTTTTTTTCTCTCTTGATGCTGTTGCTTTTATGCCTAGTAGTATGAGATACCCGGATGTCACTGCGTCTTCAAAAGAAATGCAGTGGGAAAAAATTATTGTTCGTCAGACTTTGAAAATGTACAGATCTACATGTATTCAAATGTGTATATTCTGTGGAATAGTAACATGCCATTTTCGGCATTCCGTACGTAAGTGTCGATGTATTTTGTTGTGGTTTGTGCATTAATGGAAACTTGTAAATAGTCACCCGCTTAGAACTGTGTTGTGGACCATAACTTCCTGCTGTTCTGCTCGTGTCTTTGTTAGAGGTTGTTGTAAATAAACCATATGCAAACAATCCTTTCCTAGTGTTTACCTTTCATTGTTGGGCTGGCCGAGAGGCACACCTCTCTCAAAGAGCAATGTGCGTTGGCTGGAGCATTGCTCCCAGATGGAGGACGGGAGTGCACGTAAATACCTCCTCTATGGAAAGCCTGCAGACGGTAAGAGGTCAACCGGTCGTCCCTAGCTGCGCTACAAAGACTCTTGCCAACGTCATCTCAAGGCACTGTGGGTTGGCATGGACATCTGGGAGGCGGATGCTCTGAACAGGTGCGCCTGGAAACGGGGGAGCTGCGAGGGGGCCTCGGCCTCACCCTGCTGGAGAGGAACCTGATAAGCAGGATCAAATGGCAGGCGCCTTCAGAAGAAGGCCAAGCACAGAGCAGACAGACTTGCGTCCTGGTCTCCACAGTCATAGGGTCTGTCTCTTGGGTGGCAGCGTGGTTCTGTTGCAAGTTCTTTTCGCCTCATGGGAGGAAACTTCACAGCGTGTAACCAGCTGACGAAAACGGCTTTTCTTAAGAAAGAATACAAGTCTAGTGTCACCCCTTTTTTACTTTCAAAGTTCCCGCCGTAGAGGCATGCGCAAAGCGCCATGATTAGAAGAGTACAATTCCGGTTACACGAATGCGTCTTCAGCCTTTTTTATAGTTAGAACGGCTGGAAGCACTTCCTAGGCCGTTCATGAATGCTGTTCTAAACCCTAGGACTCACTGTGAAGAATGGTCGGTGGCCATAGCCATCCAGCCTCTCTTTGGAACGCTTAGGAGGTTGTGTTGAGGATCCTAAGTACCTGCCCGATATGCAGTCCTCCAGCAGCTCTCGCTGCAGACAGGTCTCTACCCTAAATGCACCTGCATTCAGAATGTGGCCTGGTGATTGGCGTGCCCGATATGCAGTCCTCCTGCAGCTCTCGCTGTAGGCGGGGGCTCTACCCTAAATGCACTTGCATTCAGAATGTGGCCTGGTGATTGGCGTGCCAGATCTGCAGACGCTTGCAGCTAGCGGGAGCGGCGATCGAAGCTGCGCGGATCCTGGAGTTGCATCCTTGAGTAAGGTACTTTATATCCGCATTGCTTCTCCCCACCCAGGAGTAAAACGGGTACCTGTGAGGGCCGAGCTGGAAAACTGTGAACACTTTACTTTGGCATGTTTATCCGCCGCAGCCTGGTTGCATGCTCCCCAGGGCTATGGGATTGACTTGCAGCCTGGTTGTATGCTCCCCAGGACTATGGTATTGACTTGCAGCCTGGTTGTATGCTCCCCAGGACTATGGGATTGAGCTGGAGTGATAAAGGGTGGCCCGATGACCAGGGGATAAGAGTGTGTGGCTTGAGCACCCATCAATGGGAGTAAAGTCGCCATATAAAGGGATCACCTTAACTTCCCTTACTCTATTCGACGCAGTACTGGGCGCTCTGCTGCGATGAGATTTCTGACGGTCTGCTGCGGAGAGCTTTCTGATGCTGCGGTCAGATTTCTTTTGCGATCAGCTCCCATTTATGAGATTTCTTCTCCTGCAATCAGATTTCTTCTGCTGCAAAAAGAAATCGCTGAATAATGAAAACACACGTGCTCGCTTTGCAGTCGTTGGAAGAATGAAGAAATCTCATCGCGGCGGAAACTGTGTCGCATGTTTGCGCATGCGCACTGAGCCCGTCAGAAATCTGCGCATGCGCACTGAGCCCGTCAGAAATCTCATCGCAGCAGAAAACTCATTTCGTCACACAGGTGTCGCGAAATATTTTATCCCTGTGATATTTTATGGCGGAAGTGCTTCTCCGCATGCGCGAAATTGGGTGCGAAAATAAAAATTTTTAAATTAATGTTAGTCTTTCCAACTTTCACGTCACCGTTTGCTACATTAGCAACACTGTTTTTACACTGGTTTGATCAATTCAGTGGTTTAAATCATGGCATGCAGATTGTTGTACACAATTTCGCGCATGCGGATAAGCACTTCCGCCATAAAATATCACAGGGATAAAATATTTCGCGACACCGGCTCCATATAATCTCGTCAGTATAGTAATCATGATGGAAGGTTGAGGAAGCTCCGGTTAGGACGATTCTTTTGTGGCTTGGCACGTCATAGATGTTGAGGCAACACTCACACACAGGGGAAGGTGCATCGTAGATGTTCACCTTAGACATGTACATGCATACTCATTCACGCACACACATGATGACCACACAGGGCAGTGGCACAGAGTAGCAGGCGATGGGCTTGCTTTACAGCTTGCAGCAGCACTGGCAAAGTTGCAGCCAATGCAGCTGCAGGTCTAAAAGAAGAGAAAGAGGCGAGCGATCTGTTCAGATGTGGTTTATTGGCTTCAATACAGTCAGATCAGATCAGATCAGATCAGATCAGATCAGATCTGAGGACGTCACTTCCCTCCAAAATCAAGTACAGCTATGTGCGGCAGGCACGAGTTCTCCACAGCAGTTGAATGAAAGCGTCTTCAGCGAAAAAGTTCCTCTATCGTCTGATAAGACTCAGACTCAGGCTTGCACAAACCAACGTCAACAAAGCACAGAACTTCGCGGGGGGGAAATATCGTGCACGTGTGAATGTAGTAAAGCTGTAAGCATATTCATCTGAGCCCATCATTATTTGAGCTCATGCCGAGCTCATGCACTACGTCGTGTGCGCGCATGAAAACGTGCACGAGTGGGTACGTAAGTACGAGTGAAAGTTCATGTGTGCGTGTGTATCAGAGTGAGCGATTCCACTGTTATCATAGACAAACAAGTATGGGGTTCCATGTGTTTGGGCATGGGGTGGCTGCCAATTATGCATGTTACTCGTGCAAGGGCGTGTATGCTTCCGAGTTTCCGATGTTTTGTGAGAAATGTAGGTAAAATCATGTCAGCATTTCAGCAAAGACAAGAAAGAAAATATAAAGAAAGAACAATAAAATAGAGTTTGGCACAAAATGTTTCCTTGTGCAAGGGTTTCCCTTCACTAGAAACCAATCAATCACTTGGAGATACAGCAAAGTGCTGGAGAGAGCAGAGACAAAGAGGCAAACATCGCTAAAAAGTGTGTATATCATTATTTTGTTCAGACCAGGAATAAGACATTTCGATTTCTCACCTGAAGTAATGTATGAAACAAAATTCATTACCGATATTCACATGTAATGTGCAACACAGACTTTACCCTAAGAGCACGAACTGTGTAGTAATATTTCCTCAGGCCCAGGGAGAAAGACATTAAAAAAACGCAGTCTCAGGAGAACGTTTAGATATCTTCTTTGCAAAGTACACGTAAATAATGAGAATCAGGCCATGGGAATACGACGTGGCGTGGCCCCCTCGAAGGCTGGGGGTAAGAATGGACCCACCACGTCGCCCTACGCGATTAGTCAAAGGTGAATAACCAGGAAATTCGTGACTCGCTTTCACTCTACCCCGCTCTAGTGAGTTTTCGTGGTCAATGGCCTGACAGAGCAAACGAAGGCTGATAGGCTTTAAACTTTATTCACTTCGTGTGCCTCACAGACCATGAATCGCTGAGCTGCCTAACGCCAATGGTCTTTATCAGGTGCAACAGGACGACTACTTTTTGGCGGAGTGAGGTTTCGACTCCCGTCACACGTTCTCGCGTGACAGGAGGCGAAGTTCTCGAGACTAGATCAGCTGGAATGTTTAAGTTAGTATGACGGTGCAGAAAACATCGATCATTCTCCTAGGATTAGTCAAGTTCGGTCGCAATAAGCTGTGCGGAAAGAATACCAGATTGCACAGACTTTGGAAAGCTGATAAAACATTAAGAGTGCAAAAATTCCAGTGCAAGAAAGAAACAGGAATAAATAATTCTCAAATGATTCAATCTTAACAAAATTAAATTTAACCGAACTGAATACGATTGAAGTGTCTTCATCTTAATTGACTTAAATTTGAATCCATCTAAATTCCTCATAAGGACAATTTAGTTAGTAAAACTAACTTGAGTTCACCTCTAGTTCTTGCAAGGTGCTGAAAAAAAGATCTGCTCGCTAGCAAAAAGCAAATACTTTAAATTTGGGAGACGATCTTTGTCCTGACAGGGAAGTTTGGTGTCTCTAGTAGTACAGAAACTATCAGGTTTCACTGTACTGTTGTGGATAAAGGCTTGCTTTATATTGTAATCGCAACATCCATTCAAACTAGCTTGTACGTCCTGACGTACGTTTAACGACATTTCTCACCCGAATCAAAGAGCCTAGGTTGGTATTCTTAGAATAGATTATAGAAATACAAACAACATATAAAAATCAGCAGACGACAATCAACTCGGAAGACTCTCCTACACTGTGCATTGAAGCATGTAACGGATCCGTTTACAATGAATTCGAACAATGTACAAAGCAAAACTCGTGTGTTCAAGCATAAAGTTTGCAATCACCAAGCAAACACCCTTTTTTGCTTTTCAAAAGCTTCAACCACACAAATACGATTATTTCACATTCCTTCAGCTTCTTAACGAATTTTAAAAAAGCAATCCATCTATGAATTCACACATGAAAGCACTACTGAAGCCTTCGAAAGTGCAGGTTTAAGCACAAATCGCTTACTCTGCTTTATAGACCAACTACCATAGAAACATGCCATGCACCACAACATGAAAGTAACGGTACTTCATATCAAACACAATCAAAGATTGATTGTTAGTAGCACTATCCCAGTCTTTTCCTGGTAAGAAGAAACTCTTAGAAAACTGTATTTACTACATTAATCATAATGAATGCATTTTTACAAGTTGAAGCGACATTTTTTAAAAGGCACCAAGAAAACACCCAACACGACTAGTTGCTTAATCCTATCTTCTTTTTCCTCTCAAAGATGTAAAATTCTCCAAATTAATGGACAAAAAGACACTAAAAGGGCAAAATTGTTTGTTTTCGCAACACATTGAAAATGCAGACTAAAATAATGTCATAAAAAAGTAAGTGTGTGATTTGCAGGAAAAAATTGCCAACGAGGGCACAATAATTATGCAAAATCCTTGGCATACCAAATGCACACGATACAATCTTCATATCAAACTTTATTGGAAGGTTACATACTGCAAGATGCTATCTCCAACATACTGCAATGTGTGTTGAGGGAGTCTCAAAGCATGTTTATGGTCACCGATCATGGGTACAAAAGCATAACTAACATCACACGCTGCATCTAGCTTTCCAGTCCTACCACGGATTCAAGTGAAACACACCTATGGTCCTAGTGTATGTTTGAATTTACTCAACAACTTTCAGCAAAGTTCGAAAGGTCATTTTACCTCTTGACCACAAGGTCGTCTGTTCCAAGCTACAAAAATGTAGACAATAATTTTATCTAGTCAACACTGGTTCAGTTTTCGGTCCTATGCTAGCCACGCTTGGTCAGGGACAGGCAAAACTTTGGTCTACATGGCTGTATCAAAAGATAGGTACTCTGATTACTGTTTCTGGAAATGTTCTAAGTCTTTCACTGACAAACATCGAACACTACTACCTAATCCCATCCGACACTTGCAGAGAGAAACAGAAGAAAGTACAGTTAAGTACAAATCATACTGTACAATACACATGAATGAATGAAAGTGTAAAAAGTTGTAGGAAAAGTGCAAATTCCTATCATCAAAGTGCCCTTTGTACCTGCTTTCAAGACCTACACAAAGATAACTTGAACAAACAAGTTGAGCTTCACCTAATTCGTCCTCTCCTGATTAATAGCATGTTTGGATTGATGACAAATACATCTGATGTTTAATTTGGATGTTAGAACATAATAACAATTCTTAAACAAATGAGACATGTTTAGTAAAAGGGAAAACAAATAAACAAACAAATAACAGACAGTACTTGGTCATCAACAGGAACTCAAAATATAACTTCCGAAAATGTAAAAAAAAAGTGTGTATAATACATTCATCAATATAATATTGAACTCAAAACAGACTAGTGAACTACAAGCACAATGAGACAATGAACAAATGCTATTTATGTTGAGATCATAGTTCCAAGATGTTTTCGCAACTCAGATCTGGGCTACCAAGCCTAAAATTGGCAGACTGATGGGCAAAATACACTCGTAAATACACCACGAGCATCATGCACAGATCTACATTAAGATGTAAAAGGTTCCTCCATCTCCTCCCCTATATTAAAAACGCATAAATATTAAGAGTTTTCCAGTCATTTTCCAAATGTATTAAAACATACAGGCTAAATCTAGCAAGAAGAATTATACCAAGCATAGCAGCCACATGACCCAACATCAGTGGTGGCTGGTCATCCATTAGTGGCAGCTGAGTGTCATAGACTTGCCCCTGCCAGGAGACCTGATGCCACTGCATGCAAGAGTCAAGCACAAAGCACATTCACAGACAGAGCCGATTGCAGGGTTCAGCAACAGGAACCAGGAGATATATGTATGGAAGATCCTGCGTATTTCAAGCCCGATTTCCTATGCTTCATATTGTTTACATCTGTGGAAGCTTCATCACCGACATGTGACCAGTATCACAAAACCAGTCCTAAATCGATTTGTTGGTGTTTGGAGATGCCGGTATTCTTAAAATCTGCACTATTATCTGATCATTGTAATACAAGTATGAATGTATGTTGAATCAAAATTGTAAATGTTTTGTCCATTTGATGATATTTTTCCTGCTGGTGGTAATAACAAGAAAATGGCAACTGAAATTATCTAGTTTCCACCATTCTGTGAACAGGAATCAGTATTAACTCTGGCACAATTTGCAATGAATGCATAATAGACTTGACCCTACATTGCGCCAAAAATTGTTCTGATATTAATTTTTGCTCCACTTTTTACAGCAATTATTCAGATGTCAAAACTTGTTTCCATTTCAACACGGACATTTTTTCTTATCGAATAAATGCTTGTTTATTGCATCAATAAGAGTAAGTTAAGAGCTTTGTGCGAAATAGTCTTGGAACTACTTTAACGGCGTATGTCAGGGAGGAAATTGGCTATCCCACAAGACCTCTATTTGCATATTTGGGACGAAAACCTTCCATCACGTGATGTCAACTGGGCTAGAGACGCTTTCACCAGTGGGCGAAGTCTCTAGTGAGCTAGAATGAGTTTCCACATGACGGAGGTAAAGTATGAAGAGTTCATTTCATTATTTTAACAGCATTTTTCAGGCCAACTAGTCGAGGACATGAACATTTTGTATCCCTGACGAGCATTCTGCAAAACCACGCAACCGATCCTAACTGACCCTTGTCACATATGTCTGCGTGTATCACCAAATCACCTTGCGCAAGTTAGGACTGGTTTCATACTAGAGCGTGACTTATTAAGCTCACATCGTGGACAATAAATCCAAACTAACCCAGGGTAATCAACCTTAGCTCTAACCAGAGCAGTAAGCACAGCAAAATGTGGGCGCCAAATTGTCATCCAAACATTGATACAGAGGAAACTACTGCCTCAAGAAAAAGGTGCAAGCAAACAAACCATATCTGGACTCGGGTATATTGTCCCTTTGATGGGCTTTAAGTCTGCAGATGATACTGTGCCTGCCAAGTCTGCCACTGTAAGCACTATGGAAGCAAGAACTGTAAACTCTGTACAGATACATCAATATTTAAAAAAGCACATATTTTTCCTTCTGCTTAATGCAGAAGAAGCCAAGATGTAAACTTGATGGAGCAGGGTTGTGCTTGCAACACCATTAGTCCATCACAAAATCACATTTGTACATCATAGGACACACGGTTTGAAAGCCTGGGGGTACATACACAGGAATCAATGGACTAGAGTAGGATTACATAACATGCCATAAAAACCAACAATCCACATTTTAGCAACCATGAAATATGCAAGTATCAACGGCAGAGAGAGCAACACTGGTTTCAAAATAGTTGAAGCATCACGAGAGTTTTTCCTGTAAAAACAGTTACCACTTAGTGCTCAGCAGAAAAGGCGTTTTCACCTGTGTAGTTAACTGCTATGGAAAGGCATCAAGCTGCGACAGTTTCTACATACCAATGGATACCAAAGCATCGTCTTACAACATCACCTGATTTCCAGAACTGCCACAGCTGTTTCCTCAATGCAATAAAGAACTGGATCCATGAACACCGCAAAAAGTAACTTAGTAAGCATCATAGTTACCATTCAACAAGAGCAAAACCCAACCTAAGTCATCAAAGTCGATCATTTCCTCTGTAGGAAAAGAACAATGCAAGTATGTAAACTTGAGTTAGTGTGCAATTCAATCACACTTGCATACCAGCATCTCGATGCTATCAATTCATCGTACCACCCATTATCTCTGCTTGTTGCTAAAGACTGTAGATCCACAACAGTGGCAGTTGTCCTTTAATTCAAGAATGACAGGATCCTCGCTTATCCCTGTGGACATAAGTGGCTCTGCAGGCCCAGTTTGCAGTGGCTCTGCAGGCCCAGTTTGCAGTGGCTCTGCAGGCCCAGTTTGCAGTGGCTCTGCAGGCCCAGTTTGCAGTGGCTCTGCAGGCCCAGTTTGCAGTGGCTCTGCAGGCCCAGTTTGGAGTGGCTCTGCAGGCCCAGTTTGGAGTGGCTGTGCAGGCCTAGTTTGGAGTGGCAGTCACAGGCAGGTGGGGCAAAGGCACTCCATGCCGTCACTGGGACCGCTGGAGCTCTCTGACGGCGCTCACGGGGCTACTGCATGTTGCTGCCGGCGGTCCGCCTCTAGCGAGTTGGACGCCTCAGTCTACATGTGCAACAGTACCAGTCTTGCTCTATGGAGTACTAGTAGTAGCAGGTGACTGTCTCTCTCAATAACATCGGTAGAGCCTTAGTAGGTCAGATGGCCCTGGGACAGCTTTTGCAGTGTCTAAGGAGTCCCACGCTGACGCGACAGTCTCTGCTGTAGGCCTACCTTCCTCCAACTCTGAGGGCTGAGAAGAACTTACAGTGTGGCTCCTTTTTCCCGAGTTGCTTATTCCTCGTGACTTAATCCCTCCTGTTGTCCTCTGCCAACGCCTTCCCAACTGCTGAGGTCATCAGCAAGTCATATTTAAGCAATTGAGCCCTAGGTCTGTCTTTAATATTCCCTAGTACTGCAGCTATTTTCAATTCTGTACTGTATTAAATATTCACAGGAGTTATCACTGAGCAACTATTGCAAATAAAATAGAAGAAAACAATAAGTGAGCAAAGGCAAACATGACCACTATTCTGAGCAAGTGCACTGGCACATGACAGTATTAATAAACTCTGGGTCCCTGAGGCCCTCAACAACACTACGCTTCTCCAAAAGGAACTGAAAGCATTGGTCTAGTCCCCCGTGAAAACAGCAACATAATCTGTTCTCGCATTAGATTCTCAAATTGTTTGGCACCACCAGACTGTAAATCACAGAAAACAGACTTGTATGTAATTTAGCTAGATGCAACTTAAACTGCCCTGCCAACTACCTTCACAAAACGGCCGAATTTGAGAAGAAAACTGTGAAGTGCGCAGGTGCTCAGAACCTCTCTCTCTCTCTCTGCAAAGCTGGAACATTGCTGACTGTGCCTTCAGTTCTGGTTTCCCAGCAGCATCTAGGGGTTTCATGGAGGTTGCTCTTTGGATCATTAGGTGCAGGCCCAAATATGAACATTGTTAAAAAGATTGGGGAACAGTATGAATGCGCAGAGAAACCCATCAGTACACAAAGAGGTTCTACTTAAAGCTTTAGAGACTTGGTGTTATTAGTGACCAACACTTGCAGCAACAAGCACAGCACAAAAGGCAGGGAATGTCAAGTACTCTACTCTTGAGCTACTCTGAAAGTTGAGAAAAAAGCAAATATTAAATGGGGAAAAAAGCATTCACCCTGGTGATTCTCTTTTCAACCAGCATGCAGACCGTTTCAGGAGCTTGCTTTGAACGAAATGTATGCACAGCATTGGCAAGTGAAACATTAAAAACTGACAACTTCAGTTTCCAGTCTTGATAAAAAGAAGTTAGCTTTCATTCCATGAATGGAAACATCTACTGCTCACTAGAAAAGGGTCTGCAAAATGAGGACATTATCTTTATGCTTTGTATGGATGTGTCTGAAATTTCCCACATATCTCTCTTCGTGCTTCTCACACTTGAGCTGTTAGTTCCATCTGAGATTTACTCCCTCAGTCCTGAGCTTGATAGGACCAATCATAAATAAGCAAGGTCTGTAATGAGGTCCAGCTTGACCAGCTAACCAGAGGATTCAAGGACACCATCCAGAACCCTTCAAAAACAGAAAACTTCACACACGAGGCAGGACAGTTGACAGTTTCGGGGGGGGGGGGGGGGGGGGGGAAGAGAGACAACACTTCTTCATTAACAAGTCTTATACCTGAAACCAGCTAGTGCTCCTTCAACAGATCTATCACTTCAAAGACTTCTTATAAACATTACCAGTTCTTTCACATGAAACCAGCTAGTTTTTCATGAACAGATCCATTGGTTCAAAAATATCTTGTAAACATCACCAGTTGTTTCACATGAAACCAGCTAATACTCCATCAACAGATCCAATGGTTCAGAATTCTTGTTAACATCACCAGTTGTTATGATGAAACCAGCTAGTTTTCCATCAACAGATCCATCACTTCAAAGGCTTCTTGTAAACATCATCACAAGTTTTATATATCGCCATAACTTCAGCAAAGTGGACTTCTATTTGGGGAAACTTACAAGGTGATTACTTCACCATTTCCTGGATTCCCATAACAAACATTGTTTTTGAACACAAAAAACACACAAGAGAGAACTTTTTAGTTCTGCAAATCTGTCAAGAAAATAACCACCAAGCTTTAAAGGTCATGAAAACACCACTTCTCTTACTGACAATTTCATCCTGTGGATATTTTTCTGGTGGCACAAATAACTACACGTAACAGTGGTAGGCTGCAAATATCATGCAAAACATTTACGAATTTTTGCCTGACTTCTACCAGTTGAAGAAAAGGACAAGAAGTAATATACACAAATGAGGTATGTGCAGTAAAACAGAACAAGGAATGCTGGATCAAGCAAGGTGGGATATTAAAAACTCATTAAAACACTTTTTGTACCACGAAGGAATGGAGGCAATACAAATAAAAACAGATTTGTATAAAAATTAAAACGTGTGCCAATCTGCAGCAACATAACAAACAAATTGGAAGAGGCATGGAACAAGCTATGAACAACTTATATACACTACTTTAAAATGCTACAACGTAAATGAGCTAAAACTGACATGATTTTCTTAAAGAGGGATAGTCAAGTCTGAGGGAGAACATTTACCCTACTAGTAATCCAGCAACATTTTATCACTGGATCAAATTTACATATCTCAGAGGGCCTATGGATCTGGGCAGGCATATCCCCATCTTAAAACCCCTACAGTAGCAAATCTGTCTTGTCAACAAGGATTCTACAGAGAGCAACCATCTAACTACAGACTACAGTTTCAAGATGGAAGGCTCCCTCCCGACAGACATCCTGTGTGCTGCGTGCACAGGTCTGCTCTCCCACCATTAGCAACAACAAAAGGCATCTGTGAACATCCCGCAACCACTCAAGGCCACGCAAAAAGCTCCTTTCTTCCCCAAGAGCGACGAGCCTCTTGCTACGTGTAGCAGTCCCCGAGGTGCCACAGATTTACCCCACTGTTGGAAGCCAGCCACATCTCGTCAACAGCGTCTGCTTACACAACTTCCAATTGGACAATTTTCATGGATGCATGAGGTGAGGCAGATAGCACTACTTCATCATCTTGTCTTTCAAAGTGTTGTATCATACAAACTAACCAATTAGTAAAATTTTACACATCTAATGTAAAAAACAGAAGTTCTTCCATCTTTCTTCTATGACAGCTTATCATCCAGACCATTGTTCAGCATGTCCTGATGATTCAGACCTGAACATATTCTGCTCAATGATTTCCAAACCGCTGTTGATATTGACTTTTGCCATGCAATTGCATGAGGCAGGATGGCATATACAATCGCAATATGCCAACTTCAGCTGACTGGAAAAAACAATCCATGCAAGACTTGGTAAAAAAGAAACAGTACAAGCTCTAAAAAACTTGTCAGAACTGAATGATTCTGCATGAATAAAACTCATTCCTCAAGCAAATGTGAACAGTTCTAATGTTGAATATTTCTCTTCCATGTGATCCCCATGGGTGTTTCATTTCTACAGGCTCAGTTTCTATGGTAACACTTGAGGATTCAGTTCTTTACTTCAATGCTCTCTTCCTCCCCACTTTTGAGACGCTGATAATTCACTCTCTACATTCATCATCTACAGCACAGTCCACAGCAATATTTTTTTTAATGTTCTGGGTAAAATCGTCCTGATGCCTGTTGCTACATGGCCTGAGATGATCATTGGGTGAAACAGCATGAAAAAGATGTCTGCTGTCCTTTTTCTTGTCTAGAGGGGCAACAAGTCTCGCTTCATCCATAGGTTTCATTTTTCCTTTCTGTACAGGGAGATGTCAAGTCCTACTATACAATTTCTTCCAAATGGCAACGTTTCTCACCCTGGACAAGAGGTAACCATCTCTTCATTCCTGGCAAAATCTGTAATGGCAAGCAGAGTCCTGTCAAACAAATCTAATACACAAGCGACAGCAGTTCAAAGCAGGCACAGAAACTCCCACTGGAAGTGATATCTGAAGCACTGTTCAGTGCGGAGTGAATGGGGATTTTGTACAACACTAACACATTTCTGTCAGAAGTTCTCCTTTCTCCAGATGGACAAAGAGCTCTAAGAAACATACTTATTTTTCTGTTTTCTTTTTCCCATTTTTGTTGTTGGAAGAAGCTGACAATATAAATTTCTTATCCTCCCTGACCACTGTCCATTGGTCAAGCTCTTCAGGGTCACTGATGGAATCTAGCTGGAGACAGTTTTCCTTAATTCTCTCCTTTGCCTGCTGCCTGGTAGCTTGCTTGGGTAATCCAGGAACATGCACTGTGGAACATACCCTTTGATCAATGTTCATCTTCCCTGCTATAGGTGGAGAGTGCGCAGTGAACTCTTCTGGAGGTGTTTACTCCGAAACTGCAGGTAAGCTAGGTTTCAGAACATCATTTGAGTCTGATCTCTCAGTACCTCAACCATCCTGGATTAAGGAATGCTCTAAAAAAAATCATTTGGTCTCTCTGATGTTACAAAATGGCCCTCTAAGATCTATGTAGCATTTGCTCTAACGTGTGCTGCTGAAAAGGAACAATGTAGAACGTCTTCTCAAGATCTGTCAGGCAGATGACACCATTTGACATCACATGATGATGGCCAATGCAGAACACTGTTTCCAAAGATGATACCATGAACTCAACAGTCTGGATCACTGCCTGACTACTGACGGCTGTTCTCCATGTTGTATCTGGATTGGAGCATTCCCAACTATGAACACTGCCTTGCTTTTAGCAGTAGTTCCCCATGATGTATCAGAATGGAAAAATGCAGAGCATTCTCCAGTATTCTTCAAACAGTTGGTTTCCTCCTCAAGCGAGCTGGGAATGAAATGTTCCAGAATGCTGCGGGTTTGAGGACAGTCTAGCAGTTGCTTTCACCTGGACCACAAGAAGACTCCCGCACACCCCGGAGTTCCTCCTCCAGTTGCCGGATGCGGATGTCCTTGAGTTTCAGCTGTTCCTGCAGGGACTTGATCTCCTCCACCTGTCTGAAGTATGCGGCCTTCAGCTGTGAAGGGAAAGAAAGTGGAGTCACACATTTTCAGCCATGGATCTCTGCCCAAATGCGTCACTGTGTTCAGTTGGAACGGAAGAAAATACATCTATGTAAGGTAGTAAGGATGTCTATTCATTGAGCATTTATGATTCCTGTTTTACTTATTTAGAGCCTTGTGTACCATGGCCCCATACCTTCCCCTGTCATGGAGCTGGAGTACACATTCAGCCACTGAATTAATGAATGGAGTTGTAAAGCCCATCAGCCTTTGTGGGCTCTTTAGGCCAACAGCTATCCACTCACTACAGCTGATAGAGTAAAGAGCATTACAAGTCTCGATGTCCCTAGTTATTTGCCTTTGATGAATCACATAGAAAGGCGCGGTGGGTCTATTCCATTCCCCACCTCTGGAAGTTCCGCCTCAGGCAGGTCAAACTGTTTAGTTGGTAAGGCAGAAAAGATGTTTAATACATCAAGTCTTTTCAACTGCTTTTTAAAAATGTGTCCTCCGCCTCATGTACAATAGCCCCATATCCTCCGCTGTAGAGGGCAAAGTTTGAGCACTGTGTAACTCACTACCCATGCTAGAACAGATCCGTTGCTGTGAGTACTAAGTGAGAAATAGGATGAAATTATCCTTTTTTCCCCCATTAAATGTCTAATGTTATGAGGTTTTCAAAAATCAGCTGGAAGGATATAACAGTTTTTAATAGAGCACCTTTTCGGACAATGTCTAATGATAAAACATCATTGCATCATCAGTTTATAGTACAGGCCGTATTCACAACGGCGATTTATCGGCGATTTATTTTAACTCCGATTTATCTCTAAACTCAGACGATTCCAACTGCCTGTTCCGCTCTCCCTTGGCTGGAAACCAGTATATATAGCAAAGCGCAACCTAGGATCCTCTGACGAGCGTACCTTATCTAACCGATCAAGATAACGCGGGGCTAGGGGATAAATCGAGTGTTGAAAAGATAAATCGCCGTTGTGAATACGCGCCCTGATGTCTTTTTTCTTTTAATCTATTTATTTAATACTAATTAGTGACTTAATTATGTAATACATACTTAATTACTGAGATAAATAATCAATTACTATTTGATTACTTAATTACTGACTTTCATAATTACTAATTAATTAATTAATTAATTAGTCAAATGAATTCATTTGACATCAACAGAGCTTTTCATGGCATGCTTTATAAGCTCAGACAAGGGTATGTGCTAGAAAGACGACAATTTCACACAGCATCTCTTCACCCACTCCACAAGACCTCTCATATTCCAACAGCCTCGAAATTCAGTCTTGCTAGAACATGGGGTACCTTTATGTGGAATGTTGGGGGGGAAAAAAAAGGGGGGGGGGGGGGGAGGGGGGCTTTTTGTCATTTTCCAAGACACTAACAAATTTGGAAAAGAATGAAAGGAAATTCAATGAAATATCCAACTATGTGTGTTATTCAATTCGGCTCAGTCCTGATTTTGTCAGAACAGGTCACACAGGAATACATCTTCTGAGGGCTTAAATACTTCAAAATCGCACTTTTGCTGTTCTTTTCTGCTGATCAAATATGAATGTTTCAACAGATATTTTCACCCACTCAATCCAGACTTGAAAATAACTAAAGACACTAGGGTAGTATGGTTTACAAAATAAGCAGTGACAATAAAATGCAGTGTCCAGTGCTACTGGACACATCATTTCAATCCACATGATTCGCAATGCAAATGTGGAGCAATAGTTGAATATCACAGACATAAATTACACTGCCCTATCAATGACTAAAAAGTGATAACAATTCATTCTGACATCTCTGCAACAAAGGAATATAAATAGTTTCACCACAAGATGAATCATCTCAAGAGACATAATGCATGAAGGCAGTTCAATAATTATGTGCAAGGCATAATTGATGATTTACTGAAAAAAAAATTGATTTCTAATCTCTCTTCAATCAACATGGCATGGCCACATGCACAAACCAAAAGGCCATTATGAACTATGAAGCCCTACACACAGCAATGTTTCCAACTACCTCAACCACTCCATAAAAAGGGGGGTAAAAACCCATTTATCATTTTGCATGTTGATTTCTCATCCCCAAATTCATCCAGGGTGCTCCTCAAACCCACACATTGAGCCCCTGGTCATAGGGCTTCATTTTAAAATCCTTCCAGCACCACCTCCTTTCTCTGGGAAGCATTGCAACATACATGCCAACATGCCTTGAAAGCCCAGCTGGGAGGGAGGGTTCCAGTCATTAGGGGGGATTCAGTGGCTCTGGCGGTATCCCCGGCGAAATGACATTCTAGAAATTTATAAAATTCTAGAACATTCTAGAACATTCTAGAATGTTCTGGAATAAATTTGATGGAATAATTCTAGAATTCTTTAATTCCAGAATAATTCTAGAAAATTCTAGAACATTACTTTTTCTTAGAATATTTTTCTAGAACAAGACCATTCAAAGAATATTATAGAAAATTGTAAATAAAACGATATTTAAAAAAAGAAGTGAACAATAAAGCATTTAAACACACACGCAAGACACTTTAGTGATCACACACAGAATATAAGATTTAGTGTTAAATCACCTAAAGTTCATTCACAGTTCTTAATTGTCCACAATTTTCATTTTCTGATCACAGAACAGTTCTAATCATAACTCGCTGAGTCGCTCACAGTTGCAGTGTGCACATTTCTTTGCAATACACAATAGTGATCTTGATTCAAAACTCAGAATTTAATAATAGAGCAACTAGTGTTTGTCACGGCCCGAGTGGATGACTACTGATGGGAATTGTAGTCCTGTGCGATCATGGATCCAATATACAATGTCCATGGGAGCGACTGAATTACGCGTCTGATCATACCCTCGCCTTATTTACGTCAAGATCTAAAAATAGCATTAGCAAACGGAAGTGGCCGACTTATCGCAATGCCTGCTGGGAAGCAGAGAGACCGCGCACTTAGATCGCTTTCAAACTTGTGCGTTTGATCGAAATCGGACCAGTTTTAGCTGTGATCGAAATCGGACCAGTTTTAGCTGTGTTGTGGTGATTTTTGTCGAGATTTCGACTGACGTTCTGACTTTTTTCGCGTCATGGCCGAAGGAAGCGACATGGATGCTGATTTTGACGATGTCTGATGCGAGAGATGTTGGAAGAGGAATCGTCGGAGGAAGAGTTTCTAGGCTTCCAAGGATCGTGGCAGACAGAAAATTTTCGTTCTCCTATGCGACACGCCTTTCGACGCGCTCAAGGAGTAAAGATTGACATCCCCTCGGACGCAAAACCTCTTCATGTCTTCTCTGATCTTCACAGACGCGATCATGCGCGATGTGGGAACGCTTGTGACAGAGACACATCGGTATGCTGAGAGAGAGAGAGAGAGAGAGGATTATCCACCTCCTACCAGCTCCAAGTGGGCACTTGTGACAGTTCCTGAGATTAAAACTTTCATCGGTCTCACCATCGCAATGGGTGTGCTTCGCTTGCCTAAGAAGCTAGATTTTTGGCGACAGAAGTGGCTTTTCCGTCGACGTAGTTTTCGAGACTAAGTTCCCCAAGGCAATCGAGAGACAGATTCCTTTCTCTGTGGCTGTACCTGCATCTACATTTAGGTCCCCAATAACTTTCTTCACTGCTCACAAGAATTGCAAGGTATGAGGTACAATTATGAAAGGGATTTGATTGATAAAATCAGTTGGATGGAAATTGGTGATTCAGATAGATATTATCTGAATCTCTGATGTGTGCAGTTGTTTCAAACACCATCTGATGAGTACCATTTCAAAATCTGTATTAAATAATCTACATTTAACAGAGATTGGTTTGTTGTTTTTTAACTAAATATTCTGTTTGAATGTTTTTGCTAAACAATTCCAAAATACTCTCATACCTAATTATTCTTCTCAATAATATAATTATTGTTCTTGAATTGTTCCAGAATGTGCAGTCAGTTTTCTGGAATTTCATCTTGAATTGTTCCAGAATTATCTGTCAGTATTCTATAATATTCTGGAATAACATTCCAGAATAATCTGGAATAATTCCAGAATTATTCTAGAACTGTGTTTCCTTCTTCGTCTGTAAGGATTCAAGAACATTCATTACCATTCTAGCATATTCTAGCATATTCTAAATATATTCTAGAATATTCTAGAATATATTCTAGAATATTCTCTTGAATTCTCATTTAACCTTCTGTCATTATTCCAGAACCTTGGACTTTGGTTCCAGAAGTCATATTCTAGAATATTCTGGAACATTTCTAGAATTGTTCTGGAAAGATTCCAGACCGTTTCGCCGGGGATGTTACTCATGCTACAGGCGTAAGTTTTGTGCCTCCATAGGGAAGGCATTTACAACTAAATCCAATTTCATTGGCTGCTACTGACCACATCCACCCATGCTGTTGGTCCTGTCAGTTCAGGTAACAACACAATCAGCTCCCATGCAAAGCAGTACTTTGATTCTACTTGAAATCATTGTCAATCAAAGCCATTTGAAATCTTATCCGTGATCAATCTAAGAAGATGGCGATTTGAATTAGTAACAATGCGCTCTCTCTCTCTCTCTCTCTCTCTCTCTCTCTCTCTCTCTCTCTCTCTCTCTCTCTCTCTCTCTTTCACCACACACACACACACACACACACACACACACACACACACACACACACAGAGACTGAACTGTAATACATAAATACCATCTACTACAAAAAACCCAAGTTATGCAAACATCCAAATGCCACTTATTCATCTTCATTTTGGTTTCTAAAACACCACTAGAGAGCAAAACTTCCATGCTGACAAAAAATTCATAATGGAAGCATTTTGAAGTCCTCACTAATCACACATTGCAACATCTAATCATTTCCATGTTCTAAATTATGCAAAAGCAACGCATCGGAAACCAAATAGCATCCGACATTTCAATATTCTTCTAGCCTTCCTCCAACTACAATATGTAAGATCAACCGCAAGAGCAATAGCATCCACCGCTTCTCTTAACACCCTTCTAGCCTTCTTCCAACTACAATATGTATGGTATGATCAACTCCTAATGCA
This sequence comes from Theodoxus fluviatilis, assembly GCA_034096865.1. Classification (NCBI taxonomy): domain Eukaryota; kingdom Metazoa; phylum Mollusca; class Gastropoda; order Cycloneritida; family Neritidae; genus Theodoxus; species Theodoxus fluviatilis. The sequence continues at coordinate 65,784 of JAWQFJ010035155.1, read as the reverse complement.
ATGCACTGGAAAACAAATAGCATACAACACTTCTCTTAACACACTTCTAGCCCTCCTCCAACCACAATATGTATGGAATGATCAACTCCTAGAACAATGCACTGGAAACTAAATAGCATACAACACTTCTCTTCACATCCTTCTAGCCTTCTATGCATGGTATGATCAACTCCTAATGCAATGCACTGGAAAACAAATAGCATACAACACTTCTCTTCACATCCTTCTAGCCTTCTTCCAACTACAATATGTATGATTAACTCCTAGAACAATGCACTGGAAAACAAATAGCATACAACACTTCTCTTTACATCCTTCTAGCCTTCTGTTGTCTACATACTCACTGCAGATTTGATTAGCATCCAAACAGTACACCTCTTCCAGAAGCTTTAGCAAGGTGAATATTTTTTTTAAAAGGAGGAAAGATGCATGCACACAAGCAGGTGTCAGACGAGAGAGAAAAAGCATGGTGAGACTAGATTTTCACAGTGAAACCTTTCCATTTCTGAAACATTGTACACATTAAAAAAAAAGAGATAACATTGGGTGAGCTGAACGGGGAGTTCACATTTAGTCTGAAGGCTTAATGTATGTAATGGTTAGTTTTAGGAGTTAGAGAACATAAATCTTCAAGACATACAAATTGCATCAGTTTCCTTTTTGTTTCAAAACAACAACAAAAACCACTCAAAATGAATGACGCAGTTGCAACTTCAGTCACTACCCGAAACTTTTTAATTACGTAACTCTCTTCCATTCTCTGACTTTTCCCATTTACTTGCTG
>JAWQFJ010035155.1:52500-60000 GCA_034096865.1 Theodoxus fluviatilis | reverse complement strand
TTCTACATGTCTATCGATCTATCCCAACACCCACAAAGTTTGTAAACTTATACATTTCATGGAAGCAAGGATATGGTTTTTTTCCACTTACATGGTTACTCCCAACCACTGTACCACCAGGTGACCTAACTTCCTGCTTTTCCATTGAAACGTCACTCTCTGAAGGTGAAGGCTGCCCCAGTGCGGGAGGGGTCAAGGTCAGGGGGTCAGGGGCACCAGCATGGAAGGAATGAGGTCGTGACCTCTGTGGCGTCACCGACTGGGATTCTTGGGGCTGCAGTGAGGACAATTACATGTTGCTTTTTCCACCCTTCTTTTTGTTCTTTAAGTCCTCGTCCTTTCATCTTGCACCAATGACTACAACCAACACGGTGTGTCATGTTCTGCATTTCCAAGGTGACATGACTTCCGTCTCGATGTGGGCTCTTGGAGTTTCAAAGCGTGTGCACTGAAGCTTTGGAGAGGAACACATGGAGCAGTCTCTACTGACTCCGCAGAGCAAGCAAATCTTTGACAGAGAAGAAGCTGCTTGCATTGAGGGAACAAACATGGAGGACATCAAGTGAAGTACACTGACAAAACACAAGGTTCTGGCCACTGTGCAGAGGCAAGTGCAGAGTGAGAGGAAAAATCTATGGGTGAAAGTGAAAAGCTTTCTGTCAAGAAGGCAATCAGGAGGGAGAGTGTCTGATTTCAAGACAAAGAGAAAATATTTGGCCTTGACACTCAGGGCTAGAGCTAAGAGAAACATCTAGTTTGGAGGAGCTGTCTGCTACAGAGTCAATCACTGAAAAATCAGGGCAGACTTTGAAAAAAGACAAAAATATTACCTGCGATGACAGGTCAGAAGCAAAATAGCAAACACACTTTTTACAGAGAGGAGTGTGAGAGGTGGGGACTCCTCATCAACGATAATACAGGCAAAGATGTAGGATTATGACTTGACCAAGTCAAAGAGATCATTCTTGAGAGTCAGTTGAACAAGAGAATCCATGGTGAGTACAAAGCGATGACTACTATGGGTGAAGGGGAAAAAGGGGAGTGACATTATTATCATGTCAAATCTACACCTCTTCCCATGTGCAGATTGCTTAAGATATTGTGCCCCTATGCCTTTGGCTCCAGTAATGAAACAGCTCTCATTACTATCTGAAATGTTGAATGCACAGACGGGAAAGATGGGGAAAAGAGTGGTTTTACAATTCAGTTGAACATATTTCCCCATGTACTCAGACAAGTACTTGAATGTGCCTGACTTCAATTTACTGCAACTGTTCTGCTAACTTCTCTGTTTTCATGCACACTGTTGAAGCCCAGTGATAGTGAAGATTTTGTACAGAGTTGAACTCTGCTTCAGACAGAGGCAGTTCCTAAAACAGAGGCAAAAATCCTGCTTGGGACAAACAGAACATTTTCAGACCTCTGGTGGGGACCGAGCCAGGAACCTGTTGGTGAATGTCCTAGTGCTCTCTCCACAAAGTCTTGATGAATTCTGTCTACACTACATGTACCAATTTACAGAAATCAGTAATTTGTAATGTCATTACTTTTGACCTCGCGCGCAAAGATATTCAGGATCCCAAAGAAGGTCTGCTAATCCTTCTTAGAAGTCATAGTCTCTATTGCTAGTCTGTCTTGAGAGTTATATGTGGAAGTTCAGGGTACAGAGCCGGTAACCCTCCATGGGACACTCAGAAAAGATTTTGGACCTCATGCGGGAACCCTCATCAGGTGTAAGTTTTGAAATCTGCCCTCGTCTTCTACTAATTTTAGCCCTGTGCTGCACTCAGTGTTACCAGGAACAGTGGGGGGTGGTGAAACTTCCATTCGGTGATTCTACATTGAGGGAGAGAGAGGATACTCTTGTCCATCTCTGAACCACAGACTTTTGGCTTACATGGGGTTTGTGTTTGCACTTTGCTGCTGACCACCAAGTGGTAATAAGTACTTGTGAGAAAAACATTCTCACTGGAATTGTAGCCTGTCATTACATGTCCACGTTGCCAACTGCCAAACTCGCACTGCATAATTTGCAAGATCCTTGATGAGCAAGTTTGAATGAATGTGATGGTGCTGATGGATTGTGCAAGACTGAGAGTGTTTCAGGAGAAACCACATGGAAGTTTACGCACATGGAGAAATCTCCTGTTTAGAATCCTGGATTAAAACTTACAGCTTCCTATCACACAAATGAAATTAGCATTCATTCTGATTCACTTGAGCTGTGATCCTCCCAGGTTCCACAACTCTTCGAGAGCAGCCAGCCTGTGCAGTCTTCCATGTAGGTATTTTACAGAAAGTTACTGAGCGCTACCAAGATTACACTACTTTCACTAACATTTTTAGAAATCAATCTCATTTTTTTTGCCTATTTAATTTTCCAAGCATAAATACTAGCACCTCTGAAACTGAGTCTACGGTACAAAGCTTCTACAACTAAAAAAGCAGCTAGGATGTACTGGAGATAGTGTGAGATGTCAGTAGCTAAGCCAAGTGACGTTAACTACTTACTACACTAGACACAAAAGCCAGTAAATGTGCTGACAAACTTACTGAAGATTGAGGTGTGCGCTGCTCCAGCACCACCAAACAAACAAGAGCGGCAACACGGCCATTAGCAACATTTTGCATTGCAAGTGCATTCTGTCAATCAAGGCAAGTTGTAGGTTACACATCAACAGCTGTGTGTCAAAGTGTTTACATCGCTGCATGCCAGCAACACAGACAGACACAGAAATCACATGTGCTCCACTTGCTCATGAAAAGCCAAATTTGCAGCTTTCTGTACTGAAAGTTGCATTGAGAAGAATGCCGTTTGGAAACAAATTTTCTCCAAATGTAGAGATAAACAAATACATTTAACCAGCAAACAAGCATACAAAAGTAAAAAGTCTCTATGTCACCTATTAAAATATCCCAATCCTGCAGTCTTTATTTAAAGTGCAACATTACCAATATATTCATTACTCTCAGAAACTGAAAATTCCTACTGCATCTGAGAAAAAAAATTAAGAACATTTTTTATAAATTTGATCTTAGCTGTCACCTGATCCACACGATGGACTGAGGTGGCCAAAAATGCAATTACTTTACTGAGATATTAATATACAATTTATTCAAATTCTACAGCCACACAGCCAAACATGCATGTACCCAGCAAATCTCATGTTTTCCAAAAATGCATCCATGTGGAAGGCTAATGTAAAATTCCAGATGATGAATTTGTCTATGAAAATGAGATCTATAGGAAAGCATCTTTTTCAGCGGAGCAAATGCAATGTCAGTGTCCCATACCACCACAGCCCACTCCTTGCTGCCATTCCATATCAGCCCTTGCTGCCATTCCATATCAGCCCTCGCTGCCATCCCATATCAGCCCTCGCTGCCATCCCATATCAGCCCTCGCTGCCATCCCATATCAGCCCTCCCTGCCATCCCATATCAGCCCTCACTGGCATCCCATATCAGCCCTCGCTGCCATCCCATATCAGCCCTCGCTGCCATTCCATATCAGCCCTCGCTGCCATCCCATATCAGCCCTCCCTGCCATCCCATATCAGCCCTCGCTGCCATTCCATATCAGCCCTCGCTGCCATTCCATATCAGCCCTCGCTGCCATCCCATATCAGCCCTCGCTGCCATTCCATATCAGCCCTCGCTGCAATTCCATATCAGCCCTCGCTGCCATCCCATATCAGCCCTCGCTGCCATTCCATATCAGCCCTCGCTGCCATCCCATATCAGCCCTCGCTGCCATTCCATAATCAGCCCTCGCTGCCATCCAATATCAGCCCTCGCTGCCATCCCATATTAGCCCTTCTGCCATCCCATATCAGCCCTCGCTGCCATCCCCATATCAGCCCTCGCTGCCATTCCCATATCGGCCCTCGCTGCCATTCCATATTAGCCCTAATGCTGCCATCCCATATCAGCCCTCGCTGCCATCCCATATCAGCCCTCGCTGCCATTCCATATCAGCCCTCACTGCCATTCTATATCAGCCCTCGCTGCCATTCCATATCGGCCCTCGCTGCCATTCCCATATCAGCCCTCGCTGCTATTCCATATCAGCCCTCGCTGCCATCCCATATCAGCCCTCGCTGCCATCCCATATCGGCCCTCGCTGCCATTCCATATCAGCCCTCGCTGCCATTCCATATCAGCCCTCGCTACCATCCTATATCAGCCCTCGCTGCCATTCCATATCAGCCCTCACTGCCATCCTATATCGGCCCTCGCTGCCATTCCATATCGGCCCTCACTGCCATTCCATATCAGCCCTCGCTGCCATCCCATATCAGCCCTCGCTGCCATCCCATATCAGCCCTCGTTGCCATCCCATATCAGCCCTCGCTGCCATCCCATATCAGCCCTCGCTGCCATCCTATATCAGCCCTCGCTGCCATTCCATATGAGCCCTCGCTGCCATCCCATATCAGCCCTCGCTGCCATCCCATATCAGCCCTCGCTGCCATCCCATATCAGCCCTCGCTGCCATCCCATATCAGCCCTCGCTGCCATCCCATATCAGCCCTCGCTGCCATCCCATATCAGCCCTCGCTGCCATTCCATATCAGCCCTCGCTGCCATCCCATATCAGCCCTCGCTGCCATTCCATATAAGCCCTCGCTGCCATTCCATATCGGCCCTCGCTGCCATCCCATATCAGCCCTCGCTGCCATCCCATATCAGCCCTCGCTGCCATTCCATATCAGCCCTTGCTGCCATATCAGCCCTCGCTGCCATCCCATATAAGCCCTCACTGCCATCCCATATCAGCCCTCGCTGCCATCCCATATCAGCCCTCACTGCCATTCCATATCAGCCCTCGCTGCCATTCCATATCAGCCCTCGCTGCCATTCCATATCAGCCCTCACTGCCATTCCATATAAGCCCTCGCTGCCATCCCATATCAGCCCTCGCTGCCATCCCATATCAGCCCTTGCTGCCATCCCATTTCAGCCCTCGCTGCCATCCCATATAAGCCCTCGCTGCCATTCCATATAAGCCCTCGCTGCCGTCCCATATCAGCCCTCGCTACCATCCCATATCAGCCCTCGCTGCCATCCCATATCAGCCCTCCCTGCCATTCCATATCAGCCCTCACTGCCATTCCATATCAGCCCTCGCTGCCATTCCATATCAGCCCTCGCTGCCATCCCATATCAGCCCTCGCTGCCATCCCATATCAGCCCTCGCTGCCATCCCATATCAGCCCTCGCTGCCATCCCATATCGGCCCTCTCTGCCATTCCATATCAGCCCTCGCTGCCATTCCATATCAGCCCTCGCTGCCATTCCATATCAGCCCTCGCTGCCATCCCATATCGGCCCTCTCTGCCATCCCATATCAGCCCTCGCTACCATTCCATATCAGCCCTCGCTGCCATCCCATATCAGCCCTCACTGCCATCCCATATCACTCCTCGCTGCCATTCCCATATCAGCCCTCGCTGCCATCCCATATCAGCCCTCGCTGCCATTCCATATCAGCCCTCACTGCCATCCTATATCAGCCCTCGCTGCCATCCCATATCAGCCCTCGCTGCCATTCCATATCAGCCCTCGCTGCCATCCCATATCAGCCCTCGCTGCCATCCCATATCAGCCCTCGCTGCCATCCCATATCAGCCCTCGCTGCCATTCCCATATCAGCCCTCACTGCCATTCCATAAATTTAACAATCACATGACTCAAACTCACTATTCTAAATTTAACAATCAGACTCAAACTAATTTTTCAAAATTTAACAATCACATGACTCAAACTCACTATTCTAAATCTAACAATCACATGCCTGAAGACTCAATAATCTGCAATTAGCACCCATGTCCATGACTCAAACTAATCTATTCTGATTTAACAACCACATTACTCAAACTCATTGTTCTAAAGTTAACAATCACATGACTCAAACTCATTGTTCTAAATTTGGCAATCATATGATTCAAATAGTTCAAAATTATCAGTCATGTGACTAACTCATTGCTCTGAATTTAACAATCACAGGACCATCTTGAGTATGAGCTAGTTGGCTGTTGTTGTTCCTTACATGGTTGCTGAATCTAAAATAATGAGTTTTAGCAGGAAAATTCATGAGCCAACCCACAGCTCTGGCAGCACAGGAACAGTAAAGGAATGACACTAAGGATGGAGTATAGTAGTACGGGACATTAAATAGCAGTTGATGAATATGCACAAAGGATGTCAATGCATGCATGTATGCATGCACCATGCAATGCCTCCACATCCAGAGGGTTTTGGCAGGCTGGCAGGCAAGCAGGCAGGCAAGCAGGCAGGCAAGCAAGCAGGCAGGCAGGCAAGCAGGCAGGCAAGCAGGCAGCCATCCATGCAACCCAAGTAGCACACAGCGTAATGCATGCAGTCAGGCAGAGTGCGTGTCAGGTGAACCCAAGAGCGACACATCCAGTTGATCAAACAAATGAAAATGATGAATTTAACACAATAAAAACAAACACAAAATCAAATGCACAATCATTCAACCTCCACCAAAGCAATTACTGTCGTCTAGTTCCATGCCTACATCCCTCTCAGTTTTTGCAGTTTAATTTTTGAAAAGGAAAGGGAAAAAGAAAAAAAAAGTACCCCCCCCCCCCCCCCCCCCCCATCCATCATAAAGTTTAAAAAAATTCAAAACATTAATTAACATTACTAATGTGCATTAGGTTGTTCAACTGAATATTCAGTATTACCAAAAAGGAAAAATCTGACATCATTCATATGCAACACATATAAAAGCCTATTCAATTTTCTTTTCTTTTTACCAACCACACAAACAAAAAAAATGAACTTGTTCAATTGAATATCACAGGCAGGAAAACTTTGAAACAGTAGTTTGGTTTGAGAAAATTGATCCAAAATCTTTGATGGAGGTTGTCTGATCACAGCATTGAAAAAGTGCAAAGATTTTTTTGGGGGGGTTTATGCATTAGATTGGAATATAAATTATAATTGATTGAGGTAATGAAATAAAAATGTGAATGATTGATTGAGGTAATGAAAAAAAAGTGAATGAATCATGAAAAACATAGTATGAACAAAATCAACACAAGTCCAAAAGTAAAAAGCTGTAGAACAAAACTTCAAAGATACATTCATACGCACATACAAGAAAACAAAACAAAACAAAACAAACCCTTGCCACATTATTTGACAACTGTAAGCATCCGCTCAATTAAAACAATAAACATAGCAACACAAATAACAACAACACTCACAATAGCACACTTTTTCTAAATAAGATCTATGCCCAGTATAGCCGATAAAACAAGCAAAACAAAAGACAGCAAAACAAGTAGAAAAACGACATCAACAAAAGTAAACAGACAATGAACAAATCATCATAATGACAACAAGACACGAGTTCACACACAAAACATAACTTTTCCTCAAACCAAAAACCCAACTGTCATAAGTATTGTCCAACATTTCACAGTACATTCTACAACACACAAATACAAGTATTTCACAACATTTCAC
>JAWQFJ010035155.1:35000-47500 GCA_034096865.1 Theodoxus fluviatilis | reverse complement strand
GTAGAATTTTACAGTCTGTTCACAACATTACACAAAGCTCTTTCTTCAGCCAGCATATCCATTGTGTATGGTTATGAACAAATGCTCACATGAGTTCAAATTGATTTTTCAAAGTAAGGTCAACAGGATTTCTCACTTTTTATTGTCAGCATTTCATTCAGCACAAAGCAAGTTAAAAGTATACAATCACAAAAAAAGTTGTTGAAAATTTTAATGTACATAACTTTACCCCCCAAAAATTGCGTTAGATTGTGAACAAACCATAACTTCAGTAATCTCATAAATGAGAAATAAACTTTGTTTTTCTCTGCTTAGTACTGATAAAAGTAATGTATAAGCAACAGGGCATTTCATTTTAGATGTTATTTGGGGTTTATGTGCCACTTTCCAAGTCTGTTCTTAACATAACACACAGCAGCTTCTTTACCCAGGGTGTTAGGTTATGAACAAACAGTAGTTGTTAAAAATATATTTTCAATCAGAACTTTATTTTAATAAATGTTGCTAAATGTCAAACAAATGTACTGACCTACCCAAATTCTCAAATGTATCTCTATTGTGGTTTATCAGTGGTTGTTCTTAACATAACACCATTGGATGATTAGCACTGAATGTGTAAAATTATGAACATCCTGAAAGTTCTTCAAAATGAAGACATGAATTTGACAAGTTCACAAGAACGTTCCAAGAAATAATTTATGAGGAAGGAAATAGTTGCTGGGTATATTTATCCTTCAGTTTCAAAAATAAAGCATGTTTTCTTCGTACATAACAATAACTCCACGACTGTGACAATGTGTGTGTGTAATGTTGCGAACAAAATGCGTTTTCGGTAAAAACGCGCCAAGATCAGATCTGCCGATCCTGTGAGTTTTCTTTCATTTTGAACTTTGTCAAAAATCGCAAATCAAGTATACCTACCGAGTTTATGGTTAATTTATCATGGTTTGTATCCGTTTGCAACTCTTACACCCTGGGTCATCAATTATACTTACAGTCGACGTACGTTTTTCGATCAAAAGAACAGACACGATGGGTTTTCAGTTCCGAGAAGAAAGTGGTGCAAAGCTGAACAATCGATCTCGTATTCACCAACACTAACTATACACAAATAATGTTCACAACGTCAGATATTAGCTGTTTTCCCTCAAAACAAGGCACATTTGGCCGTACACAACGGAATATCACCTCAAACTTACCTTCGTTATTTGCCCCAGGCATATCCATTCTTCAACTGCACGCGATCCTCAATGATAGCGTGGGCACGTGACTGCGCAAGAATCGACATCCCGCAGAAAAAATATTTCCGCAACGTGATTTATTTGAAAATGTTCGAAACAAAATGGTAACACAATTTCTGCCACGATTGTTAAAATGTTGTTTTTTATGCGTAAAAACAAAAAATTTCGGATTTTCGAATCAATAAACATGAAAAACAATTGCTGCGGCAGTTCTACCGATGATTGCGCAACGCATGACGGTGTCGTCTGCAAAACGTGAACGGTTTAAAATTCGCAAGCAATTGTTACGCAAATAGTTGCGTACGGATTGCCCCCGTTTTGTTCCTCAAATTCATCATTCTGGGTTATGTTTTTTTGCTTTCCAGCAAGTTTGCTATGAAGAACAATGTCCCAAGTATAATCATGGTATTAAACGATCATTGAGATCGCTTTCTGTGTATGTGAATTTTTGCTTGAAAACTAACACTCGTGGAAAATGTAACACTCTCTCTGTTTTCCAACACCCGATTTTTTAAACAAAAACGCAAATAACTCAACATGCAGTATTTTTTATTGACACAAACATTACATTGCCAGAAACATGAATCTATTCAGAATGCAGCAAAACAAGTTTGAAGCCTTTGTGAGGTCATGATTGAGTTTGAGAGACAAAGTTTCTGAGACAGGTAGCGAAATTGGCCCTCTGCTCACCTCCGTACTTTTGACCACATACACAATCAACACATGATTTGTTGAGCATGTAAGTGAGTGAATGAGTGAATGGGAGGATGAAAGAAAGCAAGGAACTTGGTGGGAAAGGGGTACAGAGTGAGTGACAGTGATATTCTCCCCAGGACCAGGAAAAAGAGCAATACTAGCAGAAGGAACACAAAGAACAGGAGCAGGAGGAGGAGAGGGTGCAAGAGGAGGAAATGCAGGAGGATGCAAAAATGCAGGCAGAAGAGGAGAAAATGCAAGAGGAGGGGGGGGGGGGGGGGGGAGAGGGGGGATGGGGGGCGGGGGGAGAGAGGAGGAGAAGGAAGGGGGGAGGGGAGAGAGGAGGAGAAGGAAGGGGGGAGGGGAGAGAGGAGGAGAAGGAAGGGGGGAGGGGAGAGAGGAGGAGAAGGAAGGGGGGAGGGGAGAGAGGAGGAGAAGGAAGGGGGGGGGGGAGAGAGGAGGAGAAGGAAGGGGGTGAAGGGAGAGAGGAGGAGAAGGAAGAGCGGAGGGGAGAGAGGAGGAGAAGGAATGGGGGAGAGAGAGAGGAGGAGAAGGAAGGGGGGGAAGGGAGAGAGGAGGAGAAGGAAGGGGGGAGGGGAGAGAGGAGGAGAAGGAAGGGGGGAGGGGAGAGAGCAGGAGAAGGAAGGGGGGAGGGGAGAGAGGAGAAGGAGAAAAAATAGGGGTGGGGGGGCAGGGTAGGGGGGAGAAGGAAGCAGTGGCAGGGGATGGATGGATGGATGGATGGTGTTTTACCTTTGTAGGCTATGTAAGGCCATTAAGTACAAAAATCACTGGAACAGTTTAGAGTAAATGCAAAGTCACAGTGTCCCTAGTTATTCACCTCTTATAAATCGCATAGGGAGATGCAGTGGGTCAATTCTTACCCCAAACAGTAGGAGGGGCAACAGCAGCATAACTTTTAATTTCTGCTCAATGATAAAATAATTGTTATCTCTGCATCTGTATCTCCTCCTTCCTCTACATCGCATCTCCAACCCCACAAGTAAAGATCTCCTTGCATTTCTTCATGATCTTTTCCACATCTTCACCCAAACATCCCCCCCCCTCCCACGCCCCCCTTTACCCGAGAGTGAGGTATTCCTGGTTGCTGCTGAGGCGCTTGATGTTCTTGACTGAGGCAGGCTCATTTTGTTGGGGGAGGGGGGGTACGGTGGCGATGGAGTTGGCCTTGCGAAGGGGAACCTTGCTGTCTGGGAGCATCTGTGCTCTGCCCATGGCCTTGTAGGTAGTGATGGTGGGGGCCTGCTGCAGAGCTCCATCCTGAAGAAGATGCAGTCACAAAGAATGATGATGGGTGCCTACTGCAGGACTGCAAGATAGAAGAGAGACTAGATTCCAAACACGGAGAATGTCGACCAAAATTCCAAGGCAAAAACCAAAAACAATTTCATTGATGAAGCCATTACATTGACAGAAATGTCAATGCAAGCTTCAGGTGAGAGGAAGAAACTTCACCTGGGATCCCAAAACTGGAATGTCAAACAGGGCACTGTCCCAGACATCACTGGGGTCTGGGAAGCATCCATACCTTGGACTGCCTCAGATGACAACCATCAAAGACATATCAAGACAACAGACGTTTGCTTGGCACATTCTAATGCTGAAAAAATTAATGACAGATAGGATGTACATAGTCAGGTATCAGGTGGTAGAGCACTTCTGGCACTTACCAAAAGGTTATGGGTTCCAATAGACTTCATCAGGGGAGCCACACTAGTGGACTCCATTGAAGTGGGGTGTGTGGGAATGACAGCAAAGCTGGCGGGCCACACAAGCTGGCGGGCCACACAGGCTGGCGGGCCCCACATGCTGGCGGGCCACACAGGCTGGCGGGCCACACATGCTGGCGGGCCACACAGGCTGGCAGGCCACACAGGCTGGCAGGCCACACAGGCTGGCGGGCCACACAGGCTGGCAGGCCACACAGGCTGGCGGGCCACACATGCTGGCGGGCCACACAGGCTGGCGGGCCACACAGGCTGGCGGGCCACACAAGCTGGCGGGCCACACAAGCTGGATGGGCCACACAAGCTGGCGGGCCACACAAGCTGGCGGGCCACACATGCTGGCGGGCCACACATGCTGGCGGGCCACACAGGCTGGCGGGCCACACAGGCTGGCGGGCCACATAAGCTGGCGGGCCACAGAGGCTGGCGGGCCACACAAGCTGGCGGGCCGCAGCATCAGATTCAGGGCATTCATGCTCAAAATGGCCACATCACCTTGTCAACTGCTGCAACTGTAATGTTTTGGAAACAATTCCAGCAAAAAAATAGCACCTTTGTGCACCATTTTTACACCTCTTTTTTCCTCCTAAATATTCGCCATCTTTCCTTCACCCCTCTCTTCAGACGAGTCTGCTAGTGTGGCCTGCCTGAGGAAGATATTCCAAACTGACTCCCTGAGGCGTGTTCCAACCCAATGCTGGCTTGCAGCTGCCTACACGGGTGGGTTGCTCTATGGTGCACCATCACCACCCTCACAGGTACCTGGTTTTACTCCTGGGTGGGAAGAGGCAATGTGAGTAAGTCACTTTGCCTGAGGATCCAGGATCTGCACAGCTGTGAGTGCAGCAACTACTAGTTCCTAGTGATACCAAGCCACTGGACTAGACAATTCTGAGGAGAGAGAGAGAACAAAAGCCCCCCACAAAAATCATGGGATACAGATACAATACAATAATATGAACAGACAGCTCAATCTGTGAGTCTTGTCTCTTGGCCGAGTCTGTGAAGGTGAATCCCCTAGTAGCAACAACAGTAGATCCACTCATCACTTCAAAATCTCTCGTCTAGCAGCATGGTTATCATTGTAGATATGCATTTTGATCTTGACTTTCTGCAACATCCAATACACTGACTTACTATTCATTCATTCAATTTTTTAATTCATTTTTTTGTTTATTCATTTTTATTCACTTATTTACTCATTCATTTATTCATTCATTCATCCAACCTCATCCAGCGTTCATAACTTTCTGTCCTTGTATTGATAAGCAATTTTATCTTTGTATACAACAAATGCTGAGAAACATAGTGCCAGTGCATTATGACTATTATTTTCCCTTTTTTACATGAATTAAAAAATATCATGATACATTATGTTGTGTTGTGGTAGTCACATCCATTCAGTGTATGGTGTAGAGACAGGTATAGACAGGTGCATCTACAAGTCTTGGGATATTGTGTTGTGGTAGTCACATCCATTCAGTGTATGGTGTAGAGACAGGTATAGACAGTAGTCACATCCATTCAGTGTATGGTGTAGAGACAGGTATAGACAGGTGCATCTACAAGTCTTGGGATGTTGTGTCGTGGTAGTCACATCCATTCAGTGTATGGTGTAGAGACAGGTATAGACAGTAGTCACATCCATTCAGTGTATGGTGTAGAGACAGGTATAGACAGGTGCATCTACAAGTCTTGGGATGTTGTGTTGTGGTAGTCACATCCATTCAGTGTATGGTGTAGAGACAGGTATAGACAGTAGTCACATCCATTCAGTGTATGGTGTAGAGACAGGTATAGACAGGTGCATCTACAAGTCTTGGGATGTTGTGTCGTGGTAGTCACATCCATTCAGTGTATGGTGTAGAGACAGGTATAGACAGTAGTCACATCCATTCAGTGTATGGTGTAGAGACAGGTATAGACAGTAGTCACATCCATTCAGTGTATGGTGTAGAGACAGGTATAGACAGTAGTCACATCCATTCAGTGTATGGTGTAGAGACAGGTATAGACAGGTGCATCTACAAGTCTTGGGATGTTGTGTCGTGGTAGTCACATCCATTCAGTGTATGGTGTAGAGACAGGTATAGACAGTAGTCACATCCATTCAGTGTATGGTGTAGAGACAGGTATAGACAGGCGCATCTACAAGTCTTGGGATGTTGTGTCGTGGTAGTCACATCCATTCAGTGTATGGTGTAGAGACAGGTATAGACAGTAGTCACATCCATTCAGTGTATGGTGTAGAGACAGGTATAGACAGGTGCATCTACAAGTCTTGGGATGTTGTGTCGTGGTAGTCACATCCATTCAGTGTATGGTGTAGAGACAGGTATAGACAGGTGCATCTACAAGTCTTGGGATGTTGTGTCGTGGTAGTCACATCCATTCAGTGTATGGTGTAGAGACAGGTATAGACAGTAGTCACATCCATTCAGTGTATGGTGTAGAGACAGGTATAGACAGGTGCATCTACAAGTCTTGGGATGTTGTGTCGTGGTAGTCACATCCATTCAGTGTATGGTGTAGAGACAGGTATAGACAGTAGTCACATCCATTCAGTGTATGGTGTAGAGACAGGTATAGACAGGTGCACCTACAAGTCTTGGGATGTTGTGACGTGGTAGTCACATCCATTCAGTGTATGGTGTAGAGACAGGTATAGACAGTAGTCACATCCATTCAGTGTATGGTGTAGAGACAGGTATAGACAGGTGCACCTACAAGTCTTGGGATGTTGTGACGTGGTAGTCACATCCATTCAGTGTATGGTGTAGAGACAGGTATAGACAGTAGTCACATCCATTCAGTGTATGGTGTAGAGACAGGTATAGACAGGAGCATCTACAAGTCTTGGGATGTTGTGTCGTGGTAGTCACATCCATTCAGTGTATGGTGTAGAGACAGGTATAGACAGTAGTCACATCCATTCAGTGTATGGTGTAGAGACAGGTATAGACAGGCGCATCTACAAGTCTTGGGATGTTGTGTCGTGGTAGTCACATCCATTCAGTGTATGGTGTAGAGACAGGTATAGACAGTAGTCACATCCATTCAGTGTATGGTGTAGAGACAGGTATAGACAGTAGTCACATCCATTCAGTGTATGGTGTAGAGACAGGTATAGACAGGCGCATCTACAAGTCTTGGGATGTTGTGTCGTGGTAGTCACATCCATTCAGTGTATGGTGTAGAGACAGGTATAGACAGTAGTCACATCCATTCAGTGTATGGTGTAGAGACAGGTATAGACAGTAGTCACATCCATTCAGTGTATGGTGTAGAGACAGGTATAGACAGGCGCATCTACAAGTCTTGGGATGTTGTGTCGTGGTAGTCACATCCATTCAGTGTATGGTGTAGAGACAGGTATAGACAGTAGTCACACCCATTCAGTGTGTGGTGTAGAGACAGGTATAGACAGTAGTCACACCCATTCAGTGTATGGTGTAGAGACAGGTATAGACAGTAGTCACACCCATTCAGTGTATGGTGTAGAGACAGGTATAGACAGGTGCACCTACAAGTCTTGGGATGTTGTGTCATGGTAGTCACATCCATTCAGTGTATGGTGTAGAGACAGGTATAGACAGTAGTCACATCCATTCAGTGTATGGTGTAGAGACGGGTATAGACAGTAGTCACACCCATTCAGTGTATGGTGTAGAGACAGGTATAGACAGTAGTCACATCCATTCAGTGTATGGTGTAGAGACAGGTATAGACAGGTGCATCTACAAGTCTTGGGAATGGATGACATGGTTGGATTAGGTGTTGCTGTCATGCAGTCATGAATTAGCAATGAGCTGTCTGCAAAGGGCAAAGGGAGATAATTATTACCTCCCTTGGATGTGTTGGGGGATCATAGCTGGAATACAACTACAGGGTAAGATCTAGTATATAAGTTGTGAAAATCTTCACTTGATTATTTGAGCAATATTGCCACTCTGGTACATTCTCATCTCCCATCCAGTTCCTTTCAATCTCGGCATGCTTCTTTCATTAAATGCAAAAAATACCCCAAAAAACATCTTACACTCATCTCAAAATGTGATGGTTATGAACAATAATGCAGATGTGAGCGTCTCTGCGGACATAATTATTTATATCTTGGGTTTTTCAATGCAAACACTATGGTGTTTCCATTTAAAGGCAATCAACACCTCATATAAATACTTTCTAGCATGAAAAATTACACTCAGTGTATCTAAACAATTCAGAACAAGTAATTATAAACCATGCATAATCAGGCAGTGATATCCATCAAACTGTACATCTACTAAGTAGCAACATGGAAGCGCATCTTGCCTAAAGGGTGCCTCTACATTAAACTTGACACAGTATTTCACCTCATTCAGAAGCATGCCAAAAACTGCAGGGGTAAATAATCAATGATTAAAGATTGCTGACAAATATCTAACATGCTATTATTGTGTATAGTACAAGAAAACACATTAAAAACAATAAATAAGGATGAACCTCTCCATGGAAAAAAACTACTTTCCCTCCAAAAAGAGATATCTTCTCTGAGTGCAAAACTCCAGATCAAATTTCAACAAATCTATGTTAAAATTTTCTTTCCATCCTCCATCACCTTCTCTAAAATAATGCAAATAAAACACCAAAAAGTAACTTATTTCCATTGTACATAAAGTGTTCTCGTTTTACATTGCGTACATAAATGTGAATTTAATTCTGAATAAATAACACACAAGCACAACTCCCTTGTATTCAGCTACTTCTGGTCTGGCAAGTGCAATGCATGAAATGGCGGGTGATTCAGCCTGACTTTCAACAATGCTTTCAATCTGGAGTGGGTTTGTGGAAATGTTGGTGCATAACCCATCTGTAACCATTCCTGTAAGGGCAGCCAGTCTGTTGTTTTTAGAATCAACAAGAAGCTCCCAGGCAAAACACATGACCCTGAGTTGTGCAAGGCAGTCTGAGACCTAGACATGGGTGATAAGTAGCTACATAAAACAGCACCCTTACCTTCAGCTGTGAATGTTCTCTACCTTCAGCTGTGAATGTTCTCTACCTTCTCCTAGCCCTGATCTCACACTGCCATCCACTGTAAACATGGTTTCTTATATTTAAACTACAATTAATAGAAATTGAAACTTGATTTTCACAGCCCAATGGTTCTTGAAAAGTTATACAGACACATCACTTTCATCCTAATTTTAAGCAAATTATTAAATTCTTCAAGAGTGGAAGTGGGACAGCCGAGTTACACAACATGACATTTTCAGATTTTATTGAAGATCCTGATTTTTCACACAGCACCAATGTTCTTCCATTCAATTTAAAGAAACCGAATAAAAGTTTTATCTTAATATTTCCACCATGTGAATCTAGCAATGTCCTCAGTCTTAGCACTTACAGTTACAGGCAAAAACACACCAGTCCTTCAAGTAGTCACATTCTACAAATTGCAAAGAAATTTGTGAATGAGGAAACCATCACCAAAGTTAGTTTAGTGCAGCACATTCTGTCAGCAAACGGCATTTGCAGATGTGTAAGGGACCACTTGTGAGCATTATCAGTTACAATAACTAACATCCCATATACATCCGGTGATGCAGTAACAGATTTGGCAGAATAGAAAACACAACCACTTTCAGTTATTTCACACCAAAGTGCAGCAAAACTACACAACTCTTTTCTAAATTACTAGCTGATTGGACTCCTAAATCTTAATTAGAACTTTGTCACTAATGTATGCATATATATATATATATATTTGGGGGAAGGTGATGATAAAAATATTAAAGAACCATACTTGGTCATTTAAAAATTGTATCTACCTTACTTTCATCTCTTCATGTTTCATTATTCAGATAGAAATTTCACTCATTTGTTTGAAAGAAAAAGCCATACTACCAAAATACCATCATTTATTCATCCAGAGAGAAAGATGTATTACAATCATACACATACACACATGCAGATGGACAGAGTAACAGAGATGGATGAAGAGACAGATGGGAAAATGAATGAATGAACATATTACAAGACAAATGAACAGAGGAACAGACGGATGGAGAGATGGAAGGATGGACATATTGATGGATGTCTACAGACAGCTGCCAGAAGGACATACAAGCTCAACAAGCAACATGGAAGTCTTGGATAGAAATAGAGTGGGGACAGCAAGATGGATAAAGAGAAATATAGACCGATGAACAAATTACAAATCAAATTAACAGAACTGATGGATGGATGGATGGGTGGATGAATGGAGAGATGGATGGTCAATAGACAAGTGACAGAAGGACAAACAAACTCAACACCCAACACCACTGAAGACAGACCAAGCAGCCAAAGGGTCCATGATGCAGCCACCCTACAGACAAACAGCCTGTCAGCATTGAGACCCATACATTCTCCTTCGCAGAGCAAACTTTGAGGGCCTGGCATGATCCTTCATTGAGTGTGAACAAGCCCTAAAAACCATTCCTCTAGACACATTACAAGGCCATGCAGTGTGAGTATATGAAACCCCACCACCACCACCATCACTGCTACCACTACCCAGCACCAGTGTGGTATGGTATGGCTAAACCCATGTTAGAATCCATGCAGGGAAGGGTCAAAGGTTAGATACCAAAGGTCATGCTGATGCTAACAGCCATGGCAACAAAAAGGGGGGGGCAGAGGTTACCTGTCTGCTCACTGCGGTGGATACCGTGGACCTAGGTTGACAAGTCACTTGGCCATCCTACAGGGAGAGGAGGAGGTCACGGAGTGAAAAGCCCACAGCTCTTCCAAGAATTGAAATAAAAAAGCTAGAACAACTCAGTCACAAAGAAGATGCCTCAACAGACTGATACATCAATCTCAGAGGGTTTCTGACCAAAGGAATGAATCAGTCAATTGATGGAGTTTTACAGTCTATCAGCCTTTGTAGGCTATTCGAGGCCGATGACTACAACATTACTAGATCTGGTAGTAAAAGCAGATCAAGTCAACATTTCCCTTAATTATCTTATTCACCTTTTAGGAATCATATAGGGAGATACCCCGTGTCAATTCTTACCCCCATCCAAACAGGGGAACTGACTCAAGGAACAAACTTCAGCATCATGCCTTGAACACTGCAACATGAAGCAGCCATGTCCATCTTGTCCCAATGAATATCCCCAAAGAAATGAGTTTCAAAGTGTCCTGGAGAATGAGTAATACTATTCTCCTTATGTAAATATTTCACTTATTCCCTGTCAATGGGCCTCATATTCATTTCTTATGGAGACTTGCAAGAGATAAGACAATATCAGAGAGTCCATATAAGAATGAGAGAATGTTTAGGTATCAGAGGCATTCACAATCATCAAAGAGAGAGCCAACACAATTATTGTATCACATGATCATTGGTTAACTGTTCCTCCACGATTGCATTACCACTGCCTCATAAACAGAAGTTCTGCTCCTGGAAGTGAAGGGCATTTTCAAACTGCACAACTTGTTTGTTTGTGTAACTTCAGGAATAGCAAAGCTTACAGAACTGTAAGTGTTGTCTGCTACTGAACTAAAAGATGATCGTCTTATCATAAGATAAACACCACAGGTCTATTATAAATCTTTTTTCCCCCAATTTTTTAAAAATTGTCTCAATATTTGTAGATGATCAGTGTGGCTTCTATTTTTAGGAGCAGAAGAAAAAAACACAGCAAAAGGTCCCACTATTAACTTCTAATTAGACATCCATCATTAAAATGATGAATTTTCACAAATATTTCTTTAATTTCAGGTGAAGGGTTTGTTGACTCCAAAGACGAGGATTATTCCAGGTCAACAAGAGAGGATGACACACAGAATGCACTGAAACAAAACACAAATTCTAAACAAAGAGCAAAGTTGTGAAGGGGAAGACTACCCACATATAATGAGGGGACAAATAAGAAGAGAGAGACAGAAGAAAAAACAAGCTTATTGGGTGATAGGTTTAGCAACCTAGTTCGCAGTGAAAATATAGAAATTGTGGAAATCGGAGACTTTCTTTGCTAGATCTGAGTGAATGACACAGTGCAGTACATGATGGAAAATCATGGGAAAGTGTACAAAAAGACACGCAGACAATCATCTTGAAGATGGAACACTCACGTGAAAAATACCATTTTGATGGAAAAAAGTTTTATTTCACATACTAGCCATACTTTGGATGGTCTCATACTGCCCTGAATGACAATGATTTCTGACTATGTAAACTTCACTTTTTCACATATGGATGATATTTATAAAAACAACAACAACAACAACAACTCATTCTTTTGTTCCCAACTTATATATATATTTATTAAAACATTTTTCTTTGGAGAGATGTTGATAAAAGTCCAAGATCAGATTCAAACAATATATTCAGCAGGGTCAGAAAGCTCACCTATAAATCACCCTTTTTCAACCTTCAATCTTTCACAAGTTTTCTTAACAAACCACCACAGTCTATCCCTCGTATTTGCCTCCAATACTGACCACTGTGCATTACTATAAAGACATTCAGAACACTGGTTTAAAGTTCATTAAGTAATTGTCAGCAAAGATACCCTAGGATGCAGCATATTTTACAACTGCTACTGCATCTTCCCAAGCTGAACATTTTAGTAACTTTGTTCAGTAGGTAATACATGTGTCCATGGCATTCTTTACCAACTAAACTTTCTCTTTGAATTAAAAATATAATGAGGAGGAAGAGGAGGAAGAGAAAGGAGGAAGGAGAAGGAAGGAGGAGGAAGGGGCAGGAAGGGGGAGGAAGAATGGAGGAAGGATGAAGGAGGAGGAAGGAGGAGGAAGGAGGAGGAAGGAGGAGGGAGGA
>JAWQFJ010035155.1:17500-30000 GCA_034096865.1 Theodoxus fluviatilis | reverse complement strand
AGGCCTTTATCAGCCTTAGTAGGCTTTGTAAGGCCATCATCAGCCTTAGTAGGCTATGTAAGGCCTTTATCAGCCTAAGTAGGCTATGTAAGGCCATTATCAGCCTAATAGTAGGCTATGTAAGGCCTTTATCAGCCTTAGTAGGCTTTGTAAGGCCATCATCAGCCTTAGTAGGCTATGTAAGGCCTTTATCAGCCTTAGTAGGCTATGTACGACCATTATCTGCCTTAGTAGGCTATGTAAGGCCATTATCAGCCTTAGTAGGCTATGTAAGGCCATTATCAGCCTTAGTAGGCTATGTAAGGCCATTATCAGCCTTAGTAGGCTTTGTAAGGCCATTATCAGCCTTAGTAGGCTTTGTAAGGCCATTATCAGCCTTAGTAGGCTTTGTAAGGCCATTATCAGCCTTAGTAGGCTTTGTAAGGCCATTATCAGCCTTAGTAGGCTATGTAAGGCCATTATCAGCTTTAGTAGGTGTTTTAAGACCATTATCAGCCTTAGTAGGCTATGTAAGGCCATTATCAGTCTTAGTTGCCATTATCAGCCTTTGTAGGCTAGGTAAGGCCATTCTCTGCCTTAGTAGGCATTGTATGGCCATTATCAGCCTTAGTAGGCATTGTAAGGCCATTATCAGCCTTTGTAGGCTAGGTAAGGCCATTATCTGCCTTTGTAGGCTACGTAAGGCCATTATTTGCATTAGTAGGCTTTGTATGGCCATTATCAGCCTTAGTAGGCTATGTAAGGCCATTATCTGCCTTGAAAAGTAGGCTAGGTAAGGCCATTATCAGCCTTAGTATGCTTTGTAAGGCCATTATCAGCCTTAGTATGCTTTGTAAGGCCATTATCTAGCCTTAGTATGCTTTGTAAGGCCATTATCAGCCTTAGTAGGCTTTGTAAGGCCATTATCAGCCTTAGTAGCTATGTAAGGCCATTATCAGCCTTAGTAGCTATGTAAGGCCATTATCTGCCTTAGTAGGCTTTGTAAGGCCATTATCAGCCTTAGTAGCTATGTAAGGCCATTATCAGCCTTAGTAGCTTTGTAAGGCCATTATCAGCCTTAGTAGCTATGTAAGGCCATTATCTGCCTTAGTAGGCTTTGTAAGGCCATTATCAGCCTTAGTAGCTATGTAAGGCCATTATCTGCCTTAGTAGGCTATGTAAGGCCATTATCTGCCTTAGTAGGCTTTGTAAGGCCATTATCAGCCTAAGTAGGCTATGTAAGGCCATTATCTGCCTAAGGTGTTGTATGGCCATCATCAGCCTTAGTAGCTATGTATGACCATTATCTGCCTTAGTAGCTATGTAAGGCCATTATCTGCCTTAGTAGGCTTTGTAAGGCCATTATCTGCCTTAGTAGGCTATGTAAGGCCATTATCTGCCTTAGTAGGCTTTGTAAGGCCATTATCAGCCTTAGTAGCTATGTAAGGCCATTATCAGCCTTAGTAGGCTTTGTAAGGCCATTATCTGCCTTAGTAGGCTTTGTAAGGCCATTATCTGCCTTAGTAGCTATGTAAGGCCATTATCAGCCTTAGTAGCTATGTAAGGCCATTATCTGCCTTAGTAGGCTTTGTAAGGCCATTATCTGCCTTAGTAGGCTATGTAAGGCCATTATCTGCCTTAGTAGGCTATGTAAGGCCATTATCAGCCTTAGTAGGCTTTGTAAGGCCATTATCTGCCTTAGTAGGCTATGTAAGGCCATTATCAGCTTTA
The DNA here is from genome assembly GCA_034096865.1 of Theodoxus fluviatilis. Lineage (NCBI taxonomy): Eukaryota > Metazoa > Mollusca > Gastropoda > Cycloneritida > Neritidae > Theodoxus > Theodoxus fluviatilis. Next base: position 28,290 of record JAWQFJ010035155.1, on the reverse strand, counting down.
GTAGGTGTTTTAAGGCCATTATCAGCCTTAGTAGGCTTTGTAAGGCCATTATCTGCCTTAGTAGGCTATGTAAGGCCATTATCAGCTTTAGTAGGTGTTTTAAGGCCATTATCAGCCTTAGTAGGCTATGTAAGGCCATTATCAGCTTTAGTAGGTGTTTTAAGGCCATTATCTGCCTTAGTAGGCTATGTAAGGCCATCATCAGCCTTAGTAGGCTATGTAAGGCCATTATCAGCCTTAGTAGGCTATGTAAGGCCATTATCAGCCTTAGTAGGCTATGTAAGGCCATTATCAGCTTTAGTAGGTGTTTTAAGGCCATTATCTGCCTTAGTAGGCTATGTAAGGCCATTATCAGCTTTAGTAGGCGTTGTAAGGCCATTATCAGCCTTAGTAGGTTAGGTAAGGCCAATAAGCATCAATAGTTCCAAGTCAGCACAAATCAAGTCATGATGTCCCTATTAATTCATTTGCCTCTTATGAATCTTGTATGGAGATGTGGGGGTCCATTCTCATCCTCAACCCCACTGAGTGGGTGGGTGGGTGGGTGGTTGTGCTGCGAGGTTGGATGAGGGGAAAATAATGCAAGAAGGGAATTGTGAAGAACAAATGATTTTTTTTCTCCATTCTGTAAAAAAGTCCTCTATTCAATTTCTTTTCATGTTCCAAAGAAACTAATTATTTTCACATGTTTCTTTGTGTATAGACTCCTTCATAACCCTTGTGTGTCTCATAAATTATGTGCACGACTAGAGCACTATCTATCTCAGTTTAACTCAGTATCTCTTTTGAATCATATAACATCAAGCTGTACAGTACTGTATCACACTGTGCCATATGACAAGTGTACACACCTTGCCAGCAAGACACATGACACTGTACAGTACTGTATCACACTGTGCCATATGACAAGTGTACACACCTTGCCAGCAAGACACATGACACTGTACAGTACTGTATCACTGTGCCATATGACAAGTGTACACACCTTGCCAGCAAGAAACATCAAGCTGTACAGTACTGTATCACTGTGCCATATGACAAGTGTACACACCTTGCCAGCAAGAAACATGACACTGTACAGTACTGTATCACTGTGCCATATGACAAGTGTACATACCTTGCCAGCAAGACACATGACACTGTACAGTACTGTATCACTGTGCCATATGACAAGTGTACACACCTTGCCAGCAAGACACATGACACTGTACAGTACTGCATCACACTGTGCCATATGACAAGTGTACACACCTTGCCAGCAAGACACATCAAGCTGTACAGTACTGCATCACACTGTGCCATATGACAAGTGTACACACCTTGCCAGCAAGACACATGACACTGTACAGTACTGCATCACACTGTGCCATATGACAAGTGTACACACCTTGCCAGCAAGACACATGACACTGTACAGTACTGCATCACACTGTGCCATATGACAAGTGCACACACCTTGCCAGCAAGACACATGACACTGTACAGTACTGCATCACACTGTGCCATATGACAGTGACACACCTTGCCAGCAGACACATGACACTGTACAGACGCACACTGTGCCATATGACAAGTGTACACACCTTGCCAGCAAGACACATGACACTGTACAGTACTGCATCACACTGTGCCATATGACAAGTGTACACACCTTGCCAGCAAGAAAATGACAATGTACAGTACTGTATCACACTGTGCCATATGACAAGTGTACATACCTTGCCAGCAAGACACATGACACTGTACAGTACTGCATCACACTGTGCCATATGACAACTGTACACACCTTGCCAGCAAGAAACATGACACTGTACAGTACTGCATCACACTGTGCCATATGACAAGTGTACACACCTTGCCAGCAAGACACATGACACTGTACAGTACTGTATCACACTGTGCCATATGACAAGTGCACACACCTTGCCAGCAAGACACATGACACTGTACAGTACTGCATCACACTGTGCCATATGACAAGTGTACACACCTTGCCAGCAAGAAACATCAAGCTGTACAGTACTGTATCACACTGTGCCATATGACAAGTGTACACACCTTGCCAGCAAGACACATAACACTGTACAGTACTGCATCACACTGTGCCATATGACAAGTGTACACACCTTGCCAGCAAGACACATGACACTGTACAGTACTGCATCACACTGTGCCATATGACAACTGTACACACCTTGCCAGCAAGAAACATCAAGCTGTACAGTACTGCATCACACTGTGCCATATGACAAGTGTACACACCTTGCCAGCAAGAAACATGACACTGTACAGTACTGCATCACACTGTGCCATATGACAAGTGTACATACCTTGCCAGCAAGACACATGACACTGTACAGTACTGTATCACACTGTGCCATATGACAAGTGCACACACCTTGCCAGCAAGACACATGACACTGTACAGTACTGCATCACACTGTGCCATATGACAAGTGTACACACCTTGCCAGCAAGAAACATCAAGCTGTACAGTACTGTATCACACTGTGCCATATGACAAGTGTACACACCTTGCCAGCAAGACACATGACACTGTACAGTACTGCATCACACTGTGCCATATGACAAGTGTACACACCTTGCCAGCAAGACACATGACACTGTACAGTACTGCATCACACTGTGCCATATGACAAGTGTACACACCTTGCCAGCAAGAATCATCAAGCTGTACAGTACTGCAGCACACTGTGCCATATGACAAGTGTACACACCTTGCCAGCAAGACACATGACACTGTACAGTACTGCATCACACTGTGCCATATGACAAGTGTACATACCTTGCCAGCAAGACACATGACACTGTACAGTACTGCATCACACTGTGCCATATGACAAGTGTACACACCTTGCCAGCAAGACACATGACACTGTACAGTACTGCATCACACTGTGCCATATGACAAGTGTACACACCTTGCCAGCAAAACACATGACACTGTACAGTACTGCATCACACTGTGCCATATGACAAGTGTACACACCTTGCCAGCAAGAAACATCAAGCTGTACAGTACTGTATCACACTGTGCCATATGACAAGTGTACACACCTTGCCAGCAAGAAACATGACACTGTACAGTACTGCATCACACTGTGCCATATGACAAGTGTACATACCTTGCCAGCAAGACACATGACACTGTACAGTACTGTATCACACTGTGCCATATGACAAGTGCACACACCTTGCCAGCAAGACACATGACACTGTACAGTACTGCATCACACTGTGCCATATGACAAGTGTACACACCTTGCCAGCAAGAAACATCAAGCTGTACAGTACTGTATCACACTGTGCCATATGACAAGTGTACACACCTTGCCAGCAAGACACATGACACTGTACAGTACTGCATCACACTGTGCCATATGACAAGTGTACACACCTTGCCAGCAAGACACATGACACTGTACAGTACTGCATCACACTGTGCCATATGACAAGTGTACACACCTTGCCAGCAAGAAACATGACACTGTACAGTACTGCATCACACTGTGCCATATGACAAGTGTACACACCTTGCCAGCAAGAAACATCAAGCTGTACAGTACTGTATCACACTGTGCCATATGACAAGTGTACACACCTTGCCAGCAAGAAACATCAAGCTGTACAGTACTGTATCACACTGTGACATATGACAAGTGTACACACCTTGCCAGCAAGAAACATGACACTGTACAGTACTGTATCACTGTGCCATATGACAAGTGTACACACCTTGCCAGCAAGACACATGACACTGTACAGTACTGCATCACACTGTGCCATATGACAAGTGTACACACCTTGCCAGCAAGACACATGACACTGTACAGTACTGCATCACACTGTGCCATATGACAAGTGTACACACCTTGCCAGCAAGAAACATGACACTGTACAGTACTGCATCACACTGTGCCATATGACAAGTGTACACACCTTGCCAGCAAGACACATGACACTGTACAGTACTGCATCACACTGTGCCATATGACAAGTGTACACACCTTGCCAGCAAGACACATGACACTGTACAGTACTGCATCACACTGTGCCATATGACAAGTGTACATACCTTGCCAGCAAGACACATGACACTGTACAGTACTGCATCACACTGTGCCATATGACAACTGTACACACCTTGCCAGCAAGACACATGACACTGTACAGTACTGCATCACACTGTGCCATATGACAAGTGTACACACCTTGCCAGCAAGACACATGACACTGTACAGTACTGCATCACACTGTGCCATATGACAAGTGTACACACCTTGCCAGCAAGAAACATCAAGCTGTACAGTACTGCATCACACTGTGCCATATGACAAGTGTACACACCTTGCCAGCAAGACACATCAAGCTGTACAGTACTGCATCACACTGTGCCATATGACAAGTGTACACACCTTGCCAGCAAGACACATGACACTGTACAGTACTGCATCACACTGTGCCATATGACAAGTGTACATACCTTGCCAGCAAGACACATGACACTGTACAGTACTGTATCACACTGTGCCATATGACAAGTGTACACACCTTGCCAGCAAGACACATCAAGCTGTACAGTACTGCATCACACTGTGCCATATGACAAGTGTACACACCTTGCCAGCAAGAAACATGACACTGTACAGTACTGCATCACACTGTGCCATATGACAAGTGTACACACCTTGCCAGCAAGACACATGACACTGTACAGTACTGTATCACACTGTGCCATATGACAAGTTAAATCATACTATACCAGTAGACAACTCGTGATATACGACCTTTTGACCTCGAAAAAAAGAATTTGCAAAATTCATACCCACACGTGACTGCCTGCCCTGCCAATCCGACTGCTTTTGACATGAGCATGAAGCACGTCAGCAAAGGGGAGATAACTCCCAGTGCCACGTGATAGCTTCAACGTATAAAAGCAGTAGAAGGCCGTCACAATTCCTCTTTGCACCTTTCGAAATTGTTGTCGTGTTTTTCTGGCCTGACGGATTACTTCAGGCTTGGATTACCTCGGCTACTTTGTGTGGTTAAAGAGTTTGCAGTTCCCCTTTGCTTCTGAGCTTGAGGGAAGTATGGCGCTGTTGTTACGTCAGGTCCTGACGTTTTGTGTGGCGCTTTTTGTGAGCTTGGTCGTTGAGTGCACGCGCTGGTGTTTCTATGGCGTTGGCGTGTTGCTGTTCTTTTCAGGCTCGCTATGCTGCTTGTTTGTGTGTCTTTGCGTTCGCATTTGTGCTGGTTGTTCGTCATTATGCGACTTTGGTGGTGTGTTGCTCACCGTGTCGTTTCATGGCGGACCTCGCTACCGCTGTTCGTGTGCGAGGCGGTCGGGGTGTTGGCGTCCACACTGCGCTGGCAGTGAGTACGGGGGTTTGGAGAGAAGTTCTCGTTCTTGACGAATGCGTGCTTTCTCTCTTCCTCCTGCTTTGTTTTCCGCGCGTCGGTTAGGGCGTTAAGAGGCGTGGCGCGGTTTGCGTCCGTTTGAGCGCTTGTGTTGTGCGTTTGGGAATTTGTGCACTTCATACGTTTGGTGTAAGCACTGGTTCTCTGTTGCTTTGGCGGGTCATTGCTCGTTCAGTGCTTGCAACAATTTGCTGGTGTTTTTCTCTTGTTTTCTTCTCTTCACGCTTGCTGTTGTAGCTGGGTTGGGCGCCTTTTCTAGGTTTTGGTGACTGGCGCTACCCCATGCCCGTTAATGGTGGCCTTCCTCCCCGCTGTGTGTGTTGGAGGCGTGCTCCGTTGGCGTCGGCAAGTCAGGGGCGGCGAGGTCGGGGAGGAGAGAGGATACTCGCTCACTTCGAGTGAGTGTTTCTTCTCTCATTCCTTCTCTTGCGCCCAGGCGTCGGTCATTTTCGCATGCTCCCGCAACTTTTCTTGTGTTGACAGGGGGCGCTGCGGAATTTTCGGTCTTTGCGCGCTGTTGTTGCCATGCCCACCACGCTGCACACACCTTGCCAGCAAGAAACATGACAATGTACAGTACTGCATCACACCGTGCCATATGACAAGTGTACACACCTTGCCAGCAAGACACATCAAGCTGTACAGTACTGCATCACACTGTGCCATATGACAAGTGTACACACCTTGCCAGCAAGACACATGACACTGTACAGTACTGCATCACACTGCCATATGACAAAAGCACACACCTTGCCAGCAAGAAACATGACGTCAGTGTCGGGGTCGTAGAAAGGCAGGAGAACTCCACTGGAGAAATCTATCGTCTCCATTCTCAACGTCTCGTTCATGTTCCTCTGCAACAGCAAACAGTCATGCAAGCAAGACAGTAATGTGCTGATTTTTGCTGCCTAAAAAAAGTTTGTAAAGTTCCTTAGCTTTTCATGGCATCAGAAAAACTTTGCTAGCAAGTGTAAGGGAATTTTCAGCTGATTAAGTGTGAACCTTTCTGTGTGCAAATTTTAACTACTGTTCATGACTTGCAAACCCCTAGTCAAAACCCTATTCATTCATTTAACTAATACCGTATTGAATCATTTTCATGAAAATATACAGAAAAAATGCTTGTCATGACAAACTAGGCATGTATCTCACTTTCCCTTCACTTCCAGATTTGTGTAAACAGAATTTAAGCTCAAATCAGGCGCCTCAAAAACATCAGTCAGTAGAAAGATGTGTGGACTGATCACACCCCAAATGCACTGAGCACTTGGCAAACATAGCAAATGTTGACCCCCATATATAAGAAGGTGATGTGGGATGAGACAGGTTAAAACAAAATTATAGGGGGAAAAATTCCTTTGTCAAGATTAACCAACTGGTTAAATTAACTCTGCCAAGAGCTTTTAGTTTTAGACAGCCTTCTTAACATCCGTCATCCTTTCATTTGAGCCTAATTTGCACTGCAACTTCAGAGACAACTGCAGCCAACTTATCAAGATCAAAAGACTGACAACAACAACAACAACAAGAGCATTAATTTTGGTAGAGCAGTAGACTCAGAACTCACCATATCCCAGACTGCATATTGCCGCTCATTCATGCGTGAGAAGCCAGAGGTGAAAAGCTTGTGTCCATTGGCTAAGCACCGGATCTTGGAGGCTTTGCACCCCTGATGACCTTCCCCTTCCTGCAATGTCACAAAGGTAAATCTCATCCTTTTATCTTTTTTTTTAAAGCTTAAACTTTAAAGTAGCATAAGAGCTTTATTTCAATAATGGAATGAACCAACACAAATCCTGAAAAAACTAAACAAAAACCAAACAAACAAAGGGTCAAATAATTTACTTTTACCAGTCAAAAAACAAAAGAATGTCATTATTATAATGCAAGAGAATACAAGGGACATATTCTCTTCTTGAGGGTCACTGACCTTTGCAGCAATGTAAAGGTACCTGACCTCTAGAAACTCAAATGTCAGCAAGCATTGAAATATGAACTAACTTTTGAATGGGAGTGTGCCTCAAACAAACAAACAAATAAACATGAAACCAAAGCAGCTGAGCTGCACTTCCCCGAGGGACATGGCACCAGAAGCTATCAGCATGCTCATAGAGGAGCCGTGGTGCCAGGCGCTTGTGAGGCCCACAGCTGTTCTCGTACTTGAACCTTGCACGAGTGCTTGCCTTGAAAGCTCATCTCCAAATGTTTTTGCTGGCTATTGATATGAATCACTAGCCTCTGGGAGGCTCAGCTCAGGTGCAAGCTTGATGACTGGAGATCTACCTCGCATCCCTTGATCCCTGGGCCTCTTGACCAATCCCTTAACAAAACTGGATGACAAACACTGCGACAGACAGAAAGGATGCATACAGTCAGGTTTCAGCATCATCTCCACACCTTGTGAAATATTCCAACCTGATGTTGGCTCCACTGACCTCGCAGGTTTTACCCCTGGTTGGGGTGAGGCAATGTGATGAAGTACCTTGCCAGAGGATGGTACTCTAGCATCCGCACAGCTCTGGACATCTCTACAGGTAGCCAAACATGATTGCAGGTGAATGTTCTAAACTCTGGGCTGGAGTTGCAAACATCATGCAAACACGTGTGAAACACATCTGTTATGAACCGAATGTGGCGTATAGTGTGTGCACGTGATTTCGTTTTTGGCTGTGATTACTCTTAACATGAGTTGGTGACATGGTGGCTGAGGAGTGTTCAAGTGTGAGCGGATGATCTGATTGACGGTATATTTGTCAAGTGAAAGCAGTGTACAATACTTGAGCGAATGAACCCCAGGAAGACGGGTGAGTGTTGATTTTATCCGCTGTCATTTTATATTGTAAATACCGCATATATATGATGATGTGTGACAGTGAAGTCTGAACGGATGAATTAGTTTGTATTGTTTTCAGGGTTCTTCAAGGTGAACAAGTCCAGTAATCCCGAACTGAGACTCGTAGCTTTCCTGGCGGGGGCCGGTGTGGAGACTGTCGGCAGGGGCACCGTTGGTCACCTTTTGAGCGTGTCGGTGGGGCCGCTATGTTAGCGCTTTGTGCATTGATGTTGGCCGAGGCTGCTTGAGTGTATGCCATAATGCTATTGTGTTAAATACACCTCATTTATATATCTATGCTGCTGTTTGTGTCTTTGCTTTTTATTTTCCATTGTGCGAGCTAGGCTAACCCTAGGCCCAGTTAGCCGGTCCACAATAACATTGCTTCTCCCTAACCCTGAGTAAAACTGTGTGCCTGTGAGGGCAGTGAGGGCAAACTTGAGCAAGAGTCACCCTTGTGTGTGGCCATGAGCTGGCATCAGGTTGGAATATCACCCAGGGAGAAGAGTTGGACCTAGTACCTGACTGTGTGTGCCATAAGTGTCTGTCCCCGTGTTTGTCATCAGGTGCCAGTGCAGGATCGATCAAGCGGCCCAGTGATCAGGGGGTAAAGTGTAAAGCAGTTTGAGACCCAGACATGTGATAAGTTGCTATACAAAGCCACACCTCTAACCTTTTAAGTGAGCACTGACCATGACAATCTGGGCGGACCGAGGGTCCATGACGCGGATTTTGCGGTCCTTGCAGGTGGAGGCAAAGTGACTGCCGTCTCTGTTCCAGTCCACACTGAAGATGGTGTCGGGGTGGCCATCTATCACAGTCACTGGCTCTGCCTGCTCCACGTTCCACAGGAAACACTGCAGCACAGAGGTACAGTGCACTGAGGGAGGGAGGGAGGGAGGGAGGGAGGGAGGGAGGGAGGGAGGGAGGGAGGGAGGGAGGGAGGGAGGGAGGGAGGGAGGGAGGGAGGGAGGGAGGGAGGGAGGGGGGGGGTGGAAGGGATATAGGGAGGGAGGGAGGGATGAAGGAAGAGAGGGATGGAGGGAGAGAAGGTGAGAAGGTTGGAGGGAGGGAGGGAGGGAGGGAGGGAGGGAGGGAGGGAGGGAGGGAGGGAGGGAGGGAGGGAGGGAGGGAGAGAGGGAGGGAGAGAGGGAGGGAGGGAGGGAAGGAGGGAGGGAGGGATGACAGACCTGTTTACCCCAAATATTGCCTCTGCGTACTCACTGGTTCAGATATGCGTATTTTTTAAAAACTGTGCGTATTTTTTGCACGGACCGACATTTCAAAAATGCAGCTTTTGGTCCGCAGTCCGTCAACGACACCAAAAAAAAAGTTGAAGTGGCAATGCAAGTGAAGAGTTAACTGCCCCTTGACCACACACACACTCGATCTGCCTTATGGTGGCCGCCACCCCGCCTGACGTACTGACTTTGCCTGTCCGAGGAGTTTCACCGACATTACTGTTACACTGTTCATGTTCGCAACTAGAGCATCACACACACAGTAGGCCTATTCAAACATATCCAAGCGGCTAAACAATCAAAATCGCAATTCAACTGCACAAATTAATCTTCTCTCAAGAAACGGTGATGCTACCGAAACGCATTCAATCAAAAGTTTGAGCAGCAGTCGAAAGGCAAAAGGAACGCTAGAAAGGGTTCTGTCAAAGAGTTCTGGGAGCACAGGGCAGCCGTCGTGTTGCAGATAACCGAATAAATAAACACGAACAATGTGGAGCAATCACACTGTGAAAAGTGCGGTGGTCACTGGCCCTAGGCCTGTGAAACCCGCAGTCACTCTCCGCAGTCATCTCCCGACCTGGATGAGGCAAGGACACAGAAGGCATTGTTTTTACTTACACCCGGACATGTTACTTTTTGTCACGTTTGTGTCCAACATCAGCGTCGGGCCCTGGAGTTAGGTCGCAGGGACCACCCGTTGAGAGTCAAACGTGGGATGGAGTTATGATATTGATATATCCAACCACGCAGCTGGGTATATAAACCGTATGAGGCCGTACAGCTACCTACCAAAAACAATTCGGTAACCGTACCTCACGGCTACGGAAGCTCTTCCAAGAAAATGTGCTTACCGTATATCCTCCAGGAACTTGAAGTGATCAAGCCTATGATTTTCATTACAGTGCAGGTTGGATAAAACAACCAAGAAATACACACACACACACACACACACACACACACACACACACACACACAATACACACACAAATACACACACACACACACAAACACGCACACACACATAGAGCGAAAGTGTGAGAGAAAGACAGAAAGAGAGAGAGAGAGAGAGAGAGAGAGAGAGAGAGAGAGAGAGAGAGAGAGAGAGAGAGAGAGAGAGAGAGAGAGAGAGAGAGAGAGAGAGAGAGAGAGAGAAACAGACAGACAGACAGACAGACAGAGACAGAGAAGAGAGAGGCAGACAGAGAGAGAGAGAGAGAGAGAGCAGAGAGAGAGAGAGAGAGAGAGAGAGAGAGAGAGAGAGAGAGAGAGAGAGAGAG
>JAWQFJ010035155.1:5000-10000 GCA_034096865.1 Theodoxus fluviatilis | reverse complement strand
TAAGTGGCAAATTGTTCTTGGAGCTGTTTCACTTGAAACGGCAAATTTATCTTAGCAAGATAAATACAATATTGAGGGTAACACTTTCAAGGATCTTATTCATAAATTGACAATGTCACTACAGTTATTTATTTTATTTAAAAAAAGAATGGGGTGGGGTGGGGTGGGATGGTTGCTCAGAGTGTTGACATTTTTCACTAATCTTAACTGAATTAATCATTTAAGATACTTTTTTAAAAAATCAGGATAAATCTTTCCCAGATAAGCATGGAAACAAATTTCATGATATCCGTCTGCCTCAACAGCTTCTTCTAAATAATGTTTGAACAGGACATAATCTCCAGATCTGTGAGACCTCTAGTGCAATGTACTTTCACATTAATTTTCTGTCAAAACGAAGTACTCACTGTTGCAGATGTCCAGGTTTCATAATCATACTGTGATGGAAGGAAAGCCCCTTAGACACCCAGTATTAAAGTCTGGTTCATAAAATCACTTTGTATTTATGAAATAAACTCATTTTGTTCAAAAAGCATGGTTGGATCTGAATGATCATACCCTATCATGATGTCCCGAAGCCTCTATAGCTGCTTGGTGCCGCCCCTGGCTGAGCTACTGGAGCAGGCCCCTGGCTGAGCTACTGGAGCAGGCCCCTGGCTGAGTTACTGGAGCAGGCCCCTGGCTGAGCACTGGAGCAGGCCCCTGGCTGAGCTACTGGAGCAGGCCCCTGGCTGAGCACTGGAGCAGGCCCCTGGCTGAGCTACTGGAGCAGGCCCCTGGCTGAGCTACTGGAGCAGGCCCCTAGATGAGCTACTGGAGCAGGCCCCTGGCTGAGCTACTGGAGCAGGTCCCTGGCTGAGCTACAGGAGCAGGCCCCTGGCTGACCTACTGGAGCAGGCCCCTGGCTGAGCTACTGGAGCAGGCCCCTGGCTGAGCTACTGGAGCAGGCCCCTAGATGAGCTACTGGAGCAGGCCCCTGGCTGAGCTACTGGAGCAGGCCCCTGGCTGAGCTACTGGAGCAGGTCCCTGGCTGAGCTATTGGAGCAGGCCCCTGGCTGACCTACTGGAGCAGGCCCCTGGCTGAGCTACTGGAGCAGGCCCCTGGCTGAGCTACTGGAGCAGGCCCCTGGCTGAGCTACTGGAGCAGACCCCTGGCTGAGCTACTGGAGCAGGCCCCTGGCTGAGCTACTGGAGCAGGCCCCTAGCTGAGCTACTGGAGCAGGCCCCTGGCTGAGCTACTGGAGCAGGTCCCTGGCTGAGCTACTGGAGCAGGCCCCTGGCTGAGCTACTGGAGCAGGCCCCTAGCTGAGCTACTGGAGCAGGCCCCTGGCTGAGCTACTGGAGCAGGCCCCTAGCTGAGCTACTGGAGCAGGCCCCTGGCTGAGCTACTGGAGCAGGTCCCTGGCTGAGCTACTGGAGCAGGCCCCTGGCTGAGCTACTGGAGCAGGCCCCTAGCTGAGCTACTGGAGCAGGCCCCTGGCTGAGCTACTAGAGCAGGCCCCTGGCTGAGCTACTGGAGCAGGCCCCTAGATGAGCTACTGGAGCAGGCCCCTGGCTGAGCTACTGGAGCAGGCCCCTGGCTGAGCTACTGGAGCAGGTCCCTGGCTGAGCTATTGGAGCAGGCCCCTGGCTGACCTACTGGAGCAGGCCCCTGGCTGAGCTACTGGAGCAGGCCCCTGGCTGAGCTACTGGAGCAGGCCCCTGGCTGAGCTACTGGAGCAGGCCCCTGGCTGAGCTACTGGAGCAGGCCCCTGGCTGAGCTACTGGAGCAGGCCCCTAGCTGAGCTACTGGAGCAGGCCCCTGGCTGAGCTACTGGAGCAGGCCCTGGCTGAGCTACTGGAGCAGGCCCCTGGCTGAGCTACTGGAGCAGGCCCCTAGCTGAGCTACTGGAGCAGGCCCCTGGCTGAGCTACTGGAGCAGGCCCCTAGCTGAGCTACTGGAGCAGGCCCCTGGCTGAGCTACTGGAGCAGGTCCCTGGCTGAGCTACTGGAGCAGGCCCCTGGCTGAGCTACTGGAGCAGGCCCCTAGCTGAGCTACTGGAGCAGGCCCCTGGCTGAGCTACTAGAGCAGGCCCCTGGCTGAGCTACTGGAGCAGGCCCCTGGCTGAGCTACTGGAGCAGGCCCCTGGCTGAGCTACTGGAGCAGGCCCCTGGCTGAGCTACTGGAGCAGGCCCCTGGCTGAGCTACTGGAGCAGGCCCTGGCTGAGCTACTGGAGCAGGCCCCTGGCTGAGCTACTGGAGCAGGCCCCTGGCTGAGCTACTGGAGCAGGCCCCTGGCTGAGCTACTGGAGCAGGCCCCTGGCTGAGCTACTGGAGCAGGCCCCTGGCTGAGCACTGGAGCAGGCCCCTGGCTGAGCTACTGGAGCAGGCCCCTAGATGAGCTACTGGAGCAGGCCCCTGGCTGAGCTACTGGAGCAGGCCCCTGGCTGAGCTACTGGAGCAGGCCCCTGGCTGAGCTACTGGAGCAGGCCCCTGGCTGAGCTACTGGAGCAGGCCCCTGGCTGAGCTACTGAAGCAGGCCCCTGGCTGAGCGACTGGAGCAGGCCCCCAAAGCCAAGCAGCCAGGGGTTCCAGCTGATGAGGGGGGTGGATGGATGGATGGATGGATGGATGGATGGATGGATGGATGGATGGATGGATGGAGTTTTACTGCCTATCATCCTCAGGCCTTTCAGCATGAAAATCACTAGAATAGTTTAGAGTAATGCAAACTGACCATGATGACCCTCTATTTTTTCATCTCTAATGAATCGCATAGGGAAATGTGGTGGGTCTATTGGCTGGGGGGGGGGGGGGGGGGGGGGGGGGGGGGAAGAAAGCTGGTCTGGCCATGTTATCCTCGCTTCACCGGTCTATAACATCATGACAATGATGATCCTGAAATATTTACTGAACTTCTAGGCAGGTCGAGAGACTGGCATTGCATGACAGGGCCACCCAACATTCCAACTGGGGCCTCTGCCGGCCGCAAGCAGAGAAAGAGATCTCTCTACCTCTGCCTCCATGTTGGCATCCATCTTGGATGAGTGACTCCGCGTCGAGAGGAGGGATACAGAGACAGGGAGCGAAGACAGAGAGGGAGATCAGGAGAGAGGATGTTTTTGAGAGCTCTAGGGTCAAGGGAAGAAGAGCTGAAACAAACAAAAGCCGTAAGGAAGACAATGCAAAATTGTCAAAATCCATCATGAGAAACGCTGGTTTCTGGTAAAGTACTAACACAGGTGTCAAATCTGTGACCTGAAGATATTCAGGCTACAAATGAGTCTTGTGCGCTTTAACAAGGTAAAGGTAAAAGTGCTTCCTTTATATTGCGACTTTTTCACCCACTGAATGGTGCTAAAACTGCAAACATGTTCCCTTCCCTGGTCATCAGGCTACCTCTTTGCATCACTCCAACACCATCTCAACTCCCTGGTCATCAGGCTACCTCTTTGCATCACTCCAACACCATCTCAACTCCCTGGTCATCAGGCTACCTCTTTGCATCACTCCAGCACCATCTCAACTCCCTGGTCATCAGGCTACCTCTTTGCATCACTCCAACACCATCTCAACTCCCTGGTCATCAGGCTACCTCTTTGCATCACTCCAGCACCATCTCAACTCCCTGGTCATCAGGCTACCTCTTTGCATCACTCCAGCACCGTCTCAACTCCCTGGTCATCAGGCTACCTCTTTGCATCACTCCAGCACCGTCTCAACTCCCTGGTCATCAGGCTACCTCTTTGCATCACTCCAACACCATTGCAACTCCCTGGTCATCAGGCTACCTCTTTGCATCACTCCAACACCATCTCAACTCCCTGGTCATCAGGCTACCTCTTTGCATCACTCCAACACCATCTCAACTCCCTGGTCATCAGGCTACCTCTTTGCATCACTCCAACACCGTCTCAACTCCCTGGTCATCAGGCTACCTCTTTGCATCACTCCAACACCATCTCAACTCTCTGGTCATCAGGCTACCTCTTTGCATCACCCCAACACCGTCTCAACTCCCTGGTCATCAGGCTACCTCTTTGCATCACTCCAGCACCATCTCAACTCCCTGAGGAGCATGCAAGCAGGCTGCGCATGAATGTGCCAAAGTTAGCTTTCACAATTTTCCAACTCAGCCCTCACAAGGTAAGTGCCCAGCTCACTCAGTCCACAAAAAGAAATTTCCCTTCCAGAGAAGCATCTAGCTTATTTTGTGCTAACACAACTTTCCAAAGGATCTCCAAAGTCCCTACTAAAGAAATAAAATAAAATAAAATGAAATGAAAAAAAGATAAAATAAAACAAAATAAAAGAAATAAAATGTCAACCCTTCCAAATTAGATATAAATCAACAATTGTTCTGCAATGCTTGAAGTCGTTTATGGCATGGAAAATTTCATCAATTTTCATTTCAAAATTATTATTAAAAATCAAACACACTAAGCTGTGCTTTTGAAATATGGTACACAACACAAACACTCCACAAATAAAATCTACAGTAAATCTTTTTTTCTTTTTGGGAGGTATGGGTGTGTGGGTGATGCTTCTGTCCCCTTAGGGATAAAAAAAGAGAAAAAAGTTGTAGTTATGGTAACCTGACCAACTCTATTTTTTCCTGCAGACCTTAAACTTTTTATTGGATAAAAAAAGCAAAAGAAAGAAGAACGAAAGACAGATATTGATGGTAACCAACAAACTGTGTGCTATCCCATCTTCCCTGTCATAAGAGCCCTCAGGGAATGCAATATTTGAGAGTAAAAATGCATTTCCAGTGAAAGAGAGTTTGGTTTATGTCCAATCTGGCCTCTGCTAAAAAGAAAGAAAGAAAGTTCAGGCTGACTTACTGACTTTTTTTGGGTGTTACCTTCAACCACAACTTATTTTCTTCTCCCCCTTTTTTAAAATAAGTGGCTTAGGACCAAGGAAACAAGCTGAAACTGTGCATGTAAATCACTAGATCAGTAGATGTGGGTGCATTAATGAATGCTGAACAGAGTAGAAATAGCTGGAAAACATACAT
>JAWQFJ010035153.1:27500-33622 GCA_034096865.1 Theodoxus fluviatilis | reverse complement strand
AGTGAACCGGAAACGAAATGCATTGCTGGAACCTGTGCGGTCCAGGCGTCCTTTAAGTGACATTCCTCAGACCTCTCCACATCGGAGCTGCCGTCACCACTACCAAGCGTCAGTCGACAAACTGTGTCTACACAGGAGTGGGACCCACGTCATGCACTACCAGGATTCCCGTCGCACCAAAAAGACTTCCTCAACTAATGAACTCTCGACCTCACTCGACAAGACCTCACACGTTGCGCCACGCTCCCCAGACCCTCCTCACAGGCGTGCGACCCCTACCACGTACTACCCACGGAGACTGACAACAGACTCACAAAACGGAGAGATCGCAAACACAATCCGACTCTCACTCCAACGCGCGTGCACTACCACCTGCGCACATACAACGTAGTCCTGACCTCCAACTCAGTCCACCTTTCAGCATCAGGTGCCAGCTCGAACCTACAACTCTCCTCTTCCTACAGGAGCTCTCCGGTGACACCTCCCACAAGAACTGAACACACGGATGTCCTGAACACCCACCAGACTAATCCACTCGGGAGGTGACACCTCAGCTTCTACCTCAAGGCAGTGACAACTTACTCATCCCTACACGCCCAGGACTCCTCTGACAGTAACACACCGTCAACGAACTAACACAATCCAGACGACAAATTAGAAAACCTGACACATAGCATCTTCCTCTACCACAACAGAGCGTGCAACCTCCTCCAGCCTACTCTCAGCGATTCCCTCTAACCCGTCGACACCAATGCGCCTCGTCATGACACGAACGCAACTAAATGCTGGCTTCGCTAGCCTGAGTGTCACGTTCTCCTGAACTACCTCCAAGTACTATACTCATCAATCAGGATTGACACCAGACTTACAACGTGCAGTGCACAAACAGACTACTAAAGTCCACTGACCCACATGGCCCGCCCTCCCCCTCCCGCTCTCCACTCCCTCCTCCCCACAGATACTACAAAGAAAGAGAGTGACACAGTCTGTACATAGGCGAGAAACCTAGACAAAGACTAACAAAGGAGTGACCACCAGACCTAACATAGGAGTGAACACAAGACTACAAGGAGTTGACCTCAAACGATCTCTCACCAAGGGTGCCCTCCACTCCCAAGACTCACCCTCAGTAGATCTCTGTACACTCAACATGCACTACAACTTGATCCGTGCACACAACAGAACTACAAGGAGTGACAAAGGACTAACAAACACAGCTAGATGACAAACAGTAAACTACCGATACACACAGCGCAGGGTGAACAAAAGTCAAAATCAGACCTAACGAAGAACTACACCTGAATCCAAATTCACAATGCACGCAGAAACAATTGCCAACAACACTAAGTAACTAGACCGTCCAAACAAAAGCACCAACGATGAAAACAACACACACAACCGTACCAAAAACAGCGTTCAACTACCCAAGGTAGTGACACCAACAAGTGCTCTACAAACCGCGCTAAAGGAGTGACCACACGTCAAAGTACCATAAAAACAATCAAAGAAGAACGTGACCACGCGGAGGAAAGGCCTGCCGGCCGTGAACTCGAGGTAAGCGAGGGTACGGTGCACACAGACCAAAACACTCACAAAGGCGTGACAAGAACATACTACAAAGTAGAGAGTGAACCAAGCACGACTAGAATTAGCAAGGAGTGACTACGAGACCCACATGCACCCTGATAGTCAAGGAGTGTAACGTAACAATAAAAGGGGACATACAAAGGTTTTTTGTAGGAGGATAGCTTAAAGAGAGACAAGAACACAAGAGAAAACAAAGGTACATCCAAGGATTGGGAGCAGGCAACAACGGACTACAAGGAGTGAACAGGTCGAAATGCATAATTACCAGAAGTTCACATGTGGACAAGACTACCGGTAGGAGGAGTGACGGTGAGATTTGAACAAGGATTGACGTAGTAATGGTGCTGCACATGGGTCGAACGTGATACACGTCATACTAACAAAGTGAATGTAACCCGTACAAAAAGACTGAAACAAAGGTAAAGAATGAAACAATAATTGATGCGGATTTAACAAAGGAAGCCAAGTATACACTAAGTACATGCATTTTATGATTCCTCTTACAAAAAAAGAGAGTAAGACAAAGGCAAGGAAGGAACGAACATTAAAAAAAAAAAACATTTTTTTTAGTCGTTTTTATTTTTCCCTTGTACACAGACTACAAGGAGTGACTTATTTTTTTAGTATTGTATCTCTTTTTTTTTCATCTCATTTCTTACCTCCTTTATGTGTGCACCGCTGTCTAATTTGACATAAGACTCTGATTATTGAACATTATAGGATGGTTCGACAAAGACTTACGCGCAGGAGTGACAAGAGACCCTACAAGGAGCGTGACACAGGACTACACACACAGGAGTGACACAGACTACAAGGATGACACAGGCTACTTACATGAGGATGGATATTATCAGCGATTGTTACTGTGTTGTGAGAACAAAGGAGTAGACAAAAAACCAATTTAGACAACTTCTAATACTACATGGATGACATACAAGGACATACAGAGAGGTGGAAAGATAGACTAACAAGGAGGCAGTAGACAAAAGGACCTACACCACAACGGAGTATCGACCCAACAAGACTACCAGGAATAGGACACAAGACGTACAAAGGATGACAAAGACTTGAGAGATACCAAAACAAGAAGCGATGCACAAAGAGCAAAAACAGTTGAACGTACATGGAGTGTGATGAACAAAGACACCAAGGAGTTCGCACTCACATTTTTCTTCGATACGAATACATCCTCTTAGTTGATGTTGATCACTCCATGTAATGTGGCCACGCTTACACAGGTGCCTGGCATTGAGATATGAGACTAGCGATCAAAAAGACCAGAGATAAACCAAGGCAGTAGTAAGTGGTGGAAGGGAGCGAGATACACTTCAAAGAAGAACTCCCTGCGGCCGGGAGGCAGCGGCCGAATAGCCAATTTTCCCTTGGAGAAAAAAGGAGGTGGAAAGGCATAATTTTAAAAAAACTTAGAGAGCGCAATAAACGCTACCATGGGTGTATAAGGTTTCGGTGTTGTCAACAACCCAGACTGTGGGAAGTATGCAAAATTGCTTCCTTATTTTATATTACTACCCACAAACACATGTACTTGTTGTCCGCTTCCTTTGGGAAGGATCATGATTCGGTCCCAAATTTATGTAAGCCAACACATCGCCAATTTTTAAAGGTCCCACTCGGGGGGGAGAAAACAGCAAATGCTTATCAACAAAAAATAGAATTGTAGGATATATATTGAAAATACGTAGGGTTATAATGGGTTTAAATAAAACTAAAAATAAAATAAAAAATATTAAAAAAAATAAAAAAGGCGACAAATGACAAGAAATTTGCACAAAGTACATTATGCCACCAAAGAATAAAAAGAAATAATATTATCCAACAATAAAATTATTAAATACAATTATAAAAAATACGCAAATGGTACGTCAAAAAGTATAAAAATACTTTAATTAGAATAATACAAAATATAACTAAATTTATATTTAAACAAAAGCAACAAAAAATATTAAATAAGTTTTAATTTTAAAAATATTTTTTAAAAAGTTATATTTTTGATTTTTGGCCAAACAGAAACAATACCAGTAGACAGAGCCGAGATTACACACACGAACGCGCCGCAGCCATTAAGGTGGAAAACAAAAAAAGATAAAAAAAATCAGAAGATGACTAAAAAAAAAAAAAAAAAAGACTTAGTTCCGTAGAAAGCAATCAAATCAAAAATGCATTGCAAAGAAAGACTCACCTCCGATTGCATACAAAAAAAATTGAATTATCTAAAACTTGCGAAGAATCAGTAATAATCATAAATTGTTATGAGATTAAAATGCTGTTTTTATTTTTTTATAGATATAAAGGGGCTACGTTTATACGTACTAAAATAAATAACTCTAGCCCTTTGATATACAAATTCTATCTAGTATAAAAAAAGGGGGAGAGTCATTCCCGCAATGTATATGAGTTCGATTCGTGAACAGGGTCTGATTTGAGTAAATTTTCCGTTTATAATCAGGAAAGTGGGGGGGGCATATAGGAGGAGGAATTGAGAATGACAGTGTCACGTTTTTCCCGCCTACGCGATGGTGTTTTTAAATTTGTTTTTTATGTCTCCAAATAACTAAAACTGCAAATTATATAAATTAACTCAGAAATAAATGTAAATGTAATATAAATAAAAACGAAAAAACATTAATAACAAAATTCCTCAAAAGTTTATCTCTTTTTACCCGACTACCCAAGGAGCGGACGAACCAGCCCCTTTATCCATAATAGTAGCCGTGTTTCTTTTGGTCTCTGTTTACTATATATAATCCTAATGTTATTACATCTCACACCATTCCTAAAATTAATGACTTAAAAATATATTTGTAAAATCTGTATATAATCCCCCAGTATCATCCATCCCCTAGGCCCTGATTGCCCCTGCCCCAAAGGTGCGAGGCGCGTGAGACACACCAAGAAAAAAAATAACAGTTGTTTAAAAATAAATAACTAAATTAATATTAATAAAAGGGATTATAGCCTTCAAACAGTGAATTTGTTGTAGGTGTCCAATTCATATCCTTCCTCAAACTTTGCTTGGGGATGCTTTTTCCTGATCTCTTACTTGCGCTCCTAAGCTTACTATCTTCTTCTACTATCTTTTACTCTGCTTACTTGATCTACCCTACAAAAAACCACTAAGAGAGCATTCAATTCCTAAATCCTATCTAGGGCGACTTTTGGCTTTTCGCATTATTTCTCAAGGCGCACCTATTCGGGCCTTTACCTATAACTAGACAAATCTTCATTTCGTTCTGGCGACTTTCAAATTTCAACTGTCATTTCTAGAGCCCATAATCAGTTCTCTCAGTACAAATCAATTCTCTGGGGCGAGACTGTTCTAAGCTTCCTTTCTTGCAGCCTTGCTACTAATATCTTCTTCCTTCTACTAACCCATAATAACACCCTTTCTTCATAAAACAAAAAAAGCTCTCCTGGGGCGATTTATTTCTAAAATCGGTAATTGACTCTTAGTTGGTCCGAAAATGACCAGTTGGTAAACAGAAAGAGAGAACAAATTCTCTTTCCCCGCAAAGTTCCAGAAATATTACTAAATAAATTAAGAAAAAAAAACAAATAATAAATAAACAATAGTAAAATGATAAACAATAAATTCACAGCTATTAAATGGCGAGTATGAGAAATCAAAAAAAATACAAATAAAAGAAAGTATTTTAAAAGCCAATTAAAGAGGACAATCTTTGCATCCTGTCTTCAACTGTTTCGTTCCAGAGCGTTGGGGAACCTATCTACTCTCCAACGCTCTTCTTCTCTTGTTCAATGTCGTACTTCCAACTCCTTTAATCAAAATCACTCCTAACTCCACCTACACGCTCAGACTTCTCTATTCCTCTCTCCCCCACCCGTCCCATCCTCCTCATGTCCCAAATCTTTTAAATCCTTCCTCCCTCCGTTTCTCTTGCCTCTCTATTCCTACCCCCTTCTCTTCCTCCTCCAAACCACCCTTCTGCATCCACTCACTCACCGCGACTGTTACATGTCACTCCTCTACCCGGTAAACAAAAATAAATAATAAACAGTTAATCCTTCGGAATTATAAAATAATGAAATGATTGAAACAATCTGTAAGGTGACACAAAAGTATAGCCTACTCCGATCTAATCCCTCCCGCACCACAGAAAAATCACGGTCGGTGACCTCTCTCTTTCCTTTCTGGAGCCTTCTCAAAAATAAATAATGTCCCTCTCCTACCTCTCTCCTAAAAAAAAAAAAATCTCCCTCTAGTCGTCCCTCTGACCTCTTCTTCCTTCTTCTTTCCCACCTTGCCAATCTTCCCTTCTTGGGCAGTTCTTCCGCCCCAATCCCCTTCTTTCCTTCCTTTCATTCATGCTCTTGATGCAGTTCTGAAATTGGGCTGTTGCCTGTCTCATGTCATCCAACTACCGTAAACAAAATCATCTACCCCAGTCCAGTTATGAGAATAAAAAAAAATTTAATCTAGAACGATGGGGTGAATGGTGGTAAAAGAGGAGACACAAAAAAAAAAAAAAAGCCTCATGGCGACATGGTCCAGCTAC
>JAWQFJ010035153.1:7500-25000 GCA_034096865.1 Theodoxus fluviatilis | reverse complement strand
ACTCAAATACACTTACCAATTCAGGTATGCACGAAGGCGCAGAAATTTCAGTCCCTGATATCAACTTCAATTTTGCCATCAATGCTTATACTATCATAATATCATGCTTCAAGTCAAGAACCAGTGTACTGCTGTGATTCTGTGCCTCCAGTTCTGGTCAACAGTTCTGGTACAGTCTTGGACAAGATCCTGCGTCAGAATAATATTTATAGTCCCTGCACACAGTCACCACCCTTTGTACTCATCTGCTATCAACCAGTTAACGGTCTCCAAATGAGCATGCTTTCAAATAAAATGTAAAGATTTAGAGAGAAAAGTGTAGTTAGACAAAGCGGCCCATCATTCACCACTGGGTTTCAAACCGCTTTATACTTCACCCTCCGAATCATTTGACTGCTAGATCAGTCCTTCACTGTCGCCTGACGACACACATGGGAACACACAGGACATCTTCCCTGCAAGGGAGCTGGTCTACCTTCAGGCCACCTTGTTTGCCAGTCTGCCTGCCAGAGTGTCTGTCTGTTTGCCAGCCTGCTTTCTAGCCCAGTCGTCCAGCCTGTCTGGCGCACAAGGAGGCATTGGTCTGACAAGCACATCTCATCAGCCCAATGCGATTAGGGCCTGCTGAAAGAGCTGCATTGATTCGGCAACTTCCTCGGCCTCAGTAATCTGGTCTATGGGAGGAGATAAAACAGGGCAGGCTATGGGGCCTGGCTGAGGGAAGAGGCCCTAGGTAGGACCAAGGCAGGCAGACAGAGGGGAGTCAAACACTGGGAGAAGATTTCCAAAACGAGCGAGAACCAGTCGATGTGGAATGAAGGAGCGATGAAAAGACAGGGATGTATGTGGGTGAATAAAGAGCGATACCATTCCATCGGTAAGTTTTTGAAATGAATATAAAAATCTAACACAACCACTGCTGCTCAGCCTAATATTCTTTGGTAAAAGAGAGTGAACGAAGGAGATAGACAGATAGACAAAGACAGAGACAGGGGTGGGTGTGGGTGGGGTGGAGGAGATGAATTGAAAACAGAAAAACTTACAGTAAAACTGACTGACAGATAGACAGACAGAGAGACAGTCAGACAGACAGACACACAGACAGACAGACAGACAGATAGACAGACAGAGAGACAGACAGGCAGACAGACAGACACACAGACAGACACACAGACAGACACACAGACAGACACACAGAGAGACTACCACGCAACTACGACAATAGCAATTCGTCTGCATTTTCTGCGAGGTAGCAATCAGAGAAAAAAAGTTTTGAAGATCTGCATTTGCCCTTGACAACAAACGTAGCATACGAAAATCGTTGTTACTTTGAGAGAGAGAACGAACGAACGAACGAACGAACGAACTTTATTTTACAAGGGTAGTGAATTAGGCAGTAGTGCCTTTCTTACATTCAGCCCTTGAGGCAAAATATTCAAATGTGGTGAGAGAGAGAGAGAGAGAGAGAGAGAGAGAGAGAGAGAGAGAGAGAGAGAGAGGAGAGAGAGAGAGAGAGAGAGAGAGAGAGAGAGAGGGGGGGTAGCTGGGGAAAGGGGGAGGAAGGGAAGAGAGTAAGAGGGTTGGTGGGTTGAATAGAGAGGGTGGGGGAGAGGGTGGGGGAGAGGGAGGGAGGGAGGAGAGAGAGAGAGAGAGAGAGAGAGAGAGAGAGAGAGAGAGAGAGAGAGAGAGAGAGACAAAGACAAAGAGAATAAGAGAGAGAGACAAAGACAAAGAGAATAAGAGAGAGAGACAACGACATAAAGAGAATGAGAGAGAATGAGAAAGAGAATGAGAGAGAAAGAGAGAGACAGAGGCAGAGAGAGACAGATAGAGAGACAGAGAGAGACAGAGACAGAGAAAGAGGCAGAGACAGAGAAAGAGAGACAGACAAAGAAAGATAGAGACAGAGAGACTGAGACAGAGACACAGAGACAGAGACAGAGAGACAGAGAGAGAAAGATAGAGACAGAGAAAGAGAGACAGAGACAGAGAAAGGGAGACAGAGACAGAGAAAGATAAAGAGAGAGAGAGAGACAGACAGACAGAGAGAGACAGAATGAGAGAGACAGAGAGAGAGACAGAGATGTGCCTTTGCTGCCAAAGACCCAGCACATCTTAGGGCTGCAGCTACACCTGCAAGCTTCGAACGCCTTCGTCCAAATCGATGGACTGCCACGCTGTGTATATGCACGAGCGCGTAAATACGTGGTGATTACCATTATCAGATCACCCCATGATTGCAGGATAGTCAGTCACTGAACATGACATCTCATCAGACCTCATTCGTAGTCCGTAGCAGTGCATGCTGCATTTGGCCTTTCAAGGCATAATGAAGTATCTGAGATGGACTGGAGATCAACGTCCCCAAGACCAAGAGCCTCCGGGTGAGCGCCTCCAGGGAAGCTCCCATCACCATTGATGGTCAAGCCATAGAAGATGTCGAACGCTTCACGTACCTGGGCAGCGTGGTCAGCAAGACTGGAGGGACAGAGGAAGACGTGAGAGCCAGGATAGGCAAAGCAAGACACGCCTTCGTCACCCTGAAACCAGTGTGGAGAAATGAGAGCCTCAGCCGTCACACCAAACTGAGGATCTTCAACACAAATGTTAAATCTGTGCTGCTCTACGGATCTGAAACCTGGAGACATACCAAGAGCATCGGCCAAAAGCTGCAAGTCTTCATCAACACCTGCCTCCGCCAGATCCTGCATATCAGATGGCCAGAAAGAATCTCCAACAAAGAACTCTGGCAACGTACCAGGCAGGAGCCGATCGTTAACGCCATCCAAAGAAGGAAATGGAAGTGGATTGGGCACACCCTGCGCAGAAACGATGCCAGCATTCCACGCCACGCCTTGGACTGGAACCCCCAGGGTAAACGGAAGCGTGGTCGACCAGCACTGACCTGGAAAAGAACCCTACAGGCAGAGCTGAGGACAGTCCGGATGACCTGGGGAGAGGCGAAGAGGGCAGCCCAAGACCGACAGAGGTGGAGACTTGCAGTGGAGGCCCTATGCTCCGACCGGAGCGAAGAGGACTAAGTCTAAGTCTAAAGTAAGAGATGGTCAAATCTGCCCAAGTTTTCCGGGGAGAAGGGTAGAAATGGGAGAAAGAAGAAAGGGGTGGGAAAAGAAATTACGAACTTGTTGGGTTTTTTCAGTAGTGGATGATGTCATTCTCTTTGCAGCTTCTGGAAAGAATTCAGGTTTCATGAGATATTTTAACCACAAAAAATGGTGAAATAAAGGCGAAGTGTTGAATTCCCCACCCCTCAACCCACCCCTCACTTCACCCCACGTCTCATTGGTAGATGAATGTAGAAATGTTTCTTGAGGGACTGGATGTAGAATTGGGAGGCCAGTTTATTGATGGCCGTGAGTTGGACTCTGGATCTTTCAGCGTAGTTTGAACGCATGGTCGGGTCTTGATCGTGTCCTGACGCTCCCTTTACCTCCCAAAGCCCAGCAGCCTGGGGTTCAAACAGATGAAGGGGGGCATGAAACGGCTCTGTCCGTATGTAATATTCCACTAGAGTGAAACAAGGTTTAGCGGTTCCAATTCAAAGCTTGGTCTACGCTACAATGCTCCTCGTGGCTAGTATCGCTAGCTCGGGTCATCATGCATCTCGCATACAGGTTTTTGGAATTCTGACGGATCTTCTGTATGGAGACCTCACATCCGGCAGGAGATCAACTGCTCGCCCTGAACTGCGCAAACGGGCAATGAAGACGTTTGCCATGAACGCTATGGGTTGGGCAGACATTGCAATAGACCTCTCCAGTAGGAAAAACGAGCCTCAGAGCAGTCTGAGGGAGGGAGAGGAGGCAGTGGAAACTAGAGGAAGAGAGAAGAGCCAAACAGAGGGGCGGACAGTATCGGCAGGGCACCGGCATCTTCCCATGCAACCGCTGTGAAAAGGACTGTCATTCCCAAGAGTAGAGTCACACACGGCCGGACTCGTTCAATGTCCAAATCAGCTGCAATCCCTGGCTGCTAGGCTTTCGGGGCCTGTTCCAGAAGGTCATCCATTCCCACATCGCGTTGCACACCCAGAACCCCGCCTGCAATTCAAGAGCATCCTCAGAGTTCAGATCCAAACCGGACACACTTCAAGGAGACCAACTACTGCTGCCGCTGATATTGCTCCCGCCTCCAGTGGTGGTGGTGGTTGGTGGTGGTTGTGGTGGTGGTGGTGGTGGTGGTGGTTGTGGTGGTGGTGGTGGTTGTGGTGGTGGTGGTGGTGGTTGTAGTGGTGGTGGTGGTGGTGTGTGGTGGTGGTGGTTGTGGTGGTTGTGGTGGTGGTGGTGGTTGTGGTGGTGGTGGTGGTTGGTGGTTGGTGGTGGTGGTGTGGTGGGGGCGGTGGTGGTGGTGGTGGTGGTGGTGGTGGTGGTGGTGGTGGGGTGGGTGATGGTGGTGGTGGTGGTTGGTGGTGGTGGTGGTGGTGGTGGTGGAGGGTGGTGGTGGTGGTGGTGGTGGTTGGTGGTGGTGGTGGTGGTGGTGGTGGTGGTGGTGGTGGTGGTGGTGGTGGCGGCGGCGGCGGCGGTGGTGGGTGGTGGTGGGTGGTGGTTTGGTGATGGTGGTGGTGGTGGTGGGGTGGTGGTGGTGGTGGTGGTGGGTGGTGGTGGTGGTGGTGGTTGGTAGTGGTGGTGGTTGGTGGTAGTAATCGTTATCGTCGTGTGTGGTGGTGGTGATGGTGGTGTGTAGGTGGGTTGTGGTGGTGGTGATAGGTGGTTTGCTGGTGGTGGTGGTGGTGGTGGTGGTGGTGGTGGCGGTGGTGGGTGGGGGTTGGTGGTGGTGGTGGTGGTGGTGGTGGTGGGTGGTGGTGTTGGTGGGTGGTGGGTGGTGGTGGTGGTGGTTGGTTGGTGGTGGTGGTGGTGTGGTGGTGGTGGTGGTGGTGGGGTGGTGGTGGTTGGTGGTGGTGGTGGTGGTTGGTGGCGGTGGCGTGGCGGTGGTGGTGGTGGTGGTGGTGGTGGTGGTGTGGTTGGTGGTGGTGGTTGGTGGTGGTGGTGGTGGTGGTGGTGGTGGTGGTGGTGGTGGTGGTGGTGGTGGTGGTGGTGGTGGTGGTGGTGGTGGTGGTGGTGGTGGTGGTGGTGGTGGTGGTTGGTGGTCGTGGTGGTCGTGGTGGTGGTGGTGGTGGTGGTGGTGGTGGTGGTGGTGGTGGTGGTGGGTGGTGGTGATGTCACCATAAGCCACTACAAGGATGCACTTTTATTTGACCTTCAACAACTACTTTTTGCAAAAATAGAAGGATTGGATTTTGGATTTCTCATTTCGAAAGATTTGCCCTGGTTGTTCATTCACACTAGGTCTTGCAGAAACTGGCTGTCATCTTGCTCCTGCTGGGAAATTTTTCTTTATCGTTAACTGTAAAAACGACCAAATTACGTTGCAGATTTCCTCATTTGAAGCGGCGGCGGAACTACATTTCACCCGCGATGGAATAGTGGTCAGCGCCATCAAGAAGATAAAGAGTGGGAAGGCACCAGGACCAGACAACATCCCACCTGAGGCCCTGAAGGCAGATCCTGGAGCCACAGCGGACATCATGATCGGCCTGCTGCAGGAAGTCTGGGAGAGGGAGGAAGTGCCGGAAGAATGGAGGACCGGACACATTGTCAAAATCCCGAAGAAAGGAGACCTCAGCAACTGCCAGAACTGGAGAGGAATTTAGCTCCTGTCACTCCCGGGAAAAGTCTTCGAGAGAATTAAGGAGGCCGTCGACACCAGACTGAGGGAAGAGCAAGCAGGATTCCGAGCTGGGCGTTCCTGCACTGACCAGATAACGACCCTCAGGATCATCATTGAACAGTCGCTGGAATGGCAGTCACCACTCTATGTCAATTTTGTGGACTTCAAGAAAGCCTTTGACATGGTGGACAGGGCAACCATCTGGAGAATCCTCAGACACTATGGCATCCCTCAGAAGATCGTCAGCGTAATCCAGAACCTCTATGAAGGCACCAGCTGCAGAGTTGTGCACAACACTGACCTGTCGCCGCCATTTGACGTCAACACCGGAGTGAGACAAGGATGTCTCCTTTCTCCTTTAATCTTCTCCCTGATGATCGACTGGGTGATGAAGACTGTTACGGACCAACCACAGGGCATTCAGTGGACAATCACTGGCAAACTGGAAGACTTGGACTTCGCAGACGACATCGGCCTCCTGTCACACACCCATGGGCACATGCAAGCAAAGACGGAGAGGCTGCACGGCATTGCCAAGACAACAGGACTGGAGATCAACGACCCCAAGACCAAGAGCCTCCGAGTGAACACCTCCAGGGAAGCTCCCATCACCATTGGCGGTCAAGCCATAGAGGTCGTCGACCGCTTCACGTACATGGGCAGCGTGGTCAGCAAGACTGGAGGGACAGATGAAGACGTGAGAGCCAGGATAGGCAAAGCACGACACGCCTTCGTCACCCTGAAACCAGTGTGGAGAAACGAGAGCCTCAGCCGTCACACCAAGCTGAGGATCTTCAACACAAACGTTAAATCTGTGCTGCTCTACGGGTCTGAAACCTGGAGACGTACCAAGAGCATCGGCCACAAGCTACAAGTCTTCATCAACACCTGCCTCCACCAGATCCTGCGTATCAGATGGCCAGAAAGAATCTCCAACAAAGAACTATGGCAACGTACCAGGCAGGAGCCGATCGTCAACGCCATCCAAAGAAGGAAATGGAAGTGGATCGGGCACACCCTGCGCAGAAATGATGCCAGCATTCCACGCCATGCCTTGGACTGGAACCCCCAGGGTAAACGGTAGCGTGGTAGACCAGCACTGACCTGGAAAAGAACCCTACAAGCAGAGCTGAGGACAGTCCGGATGACCTGGGGAGAGGCGAAGAGGGCAGCCCAAGTCAGACTGAGGTGGAGACTTGCAGTAAAGGCCCTATGCTCCAACCGGAGCGAAGAGGACTAATGTAATGTAATGTAATGCAACATTTTGAAGAAAAACAAATGGCTTTTCGGCTTTCACAAATTTTCCAAGAGCTGTGTTCCCACGATTCCCAATATCGTTGGTGGGCAGACATATTGGGTATGTAAATGAAGCTGAGAAATACCAGCTTCTATTGGTCTGGGTCACATCACGTGACGTAATTCTCGCGCTGACCACTCCAGCGTCCAGGTGAGGGGATATCAGCAACGTTTGTGTTACACGGCTTTCGACAGGCCAGAGCGATCGGCGTTAGTACTTCGGATTAACGTTTCCTACTTTCCAGGAAATTGTTGATAACTTCAAAACAACACATTTCAAGAGTATGGACCATACTGTATTATTAACATGCTTTTGATTCAATTTGACAGCAGAAAAATGATCTTATTCGTCAGTGAAAGAAGAGCAAACGTAAGCGTGGCAGACCGATAACAGCAGGTCCTGTAGGAAGCCTCCTGTTTAAAACCTATGTAGGTCATTCGGCCATCGACTGCGAAATTGCTAGAGTTGGATAAGGGAAGAGCAAGTCGTCTCGATTTTTTAATAGTTAAAAGCTTCTACGGGAGACGAGGCGGGTCTATTCTTACCCCAACACGCAGGGTTGGAAGCATCAGAACGACTTAGCTAGGGAGGAGCCGGGCACCTTTGTGGCTACCACTATTTGCTCCCTTAGTGTGACAAAGCGCATGGCTACTTCAATCCGTTCAAGTGAAAATCTAGCCATGGCCGTGCAGCTGTCCTTTCGAAGAACTTGAACGTCAATGGACCTTTTTCACGCGGCGGCCATGTTAGTTTGAAAGCGTGGCCTGCACAGCACGCGGATTCAGTTCCATTCGCATTCTGTGTCGCAGAGACTACCAAGCTAGTACATATATACAGTAGCTTTCTAGCACCTACCTACGTATTCATTCAATCATTCATTCAACGGGAACGATGTGTCTGGGTCCAGTGTGGGTGAGACGTTACGATGCATGCAATGATGAGTTGATGACAAGTTTCCGGATTTTTTATAACACATTAAAAACATGGACTCTCCATAAAAGCATATAAGCTTAAATGAAACTTACAATTCAAACATTGTCGGTGTGCATCACTCGTCAAATTTCCATTTAATGATAGAACCACACATTAAAGCGTCGAACACTGAAAGGCTGTGACCAAGCAGGCAGAGGGTTAGACCTGCAGTCGCTTGCAGCTAATGAGTGCAGTATTCGAAGCTGCAAGGATCCTGGAGTTGCATCCTTGGGCAAGGTGCTTCACCCACATTGCCTCTCCTACCGGGGAGTAAAACCAGTCACTGGGCGAAGCACAGCGGCGACCGGGAAAGAAATTCCCCAAGATGATTTCTTCAGAAATGACAAAAATTAAGATTATCATTACCATTATTTTCTTTAACACTGATTTGTGAATCACTGAATACATGTACGCTGTTGCTACATCCTGCAAACACGCCTTGAATTTTAGACCGACATCGTGACGAATCTTCTGTATCCAAGATTTGTGAATACCTTCGTCCTTTGGAATAGAATGAAACGAATAAAACCTATTCGATTCGCACTTTGCATCACATGGACACAGTAGCAAGAAACTCCCAACGGAGCGAGGCAGCAAACAGTCTTCAGAGGAAGAGCCCCCGTCGACAAGTGTTTCGGCCCTTTAAACTTCCTGACACTTTCGGGGGGAGGGCCACACCTGGTTAAAATTCCAAGTGCCCATCTGCTGCCCTGAACTTGCACGACTTGCGTGCACAGTGGGGTGGGGATTGTCTGCTTCCGCTACTGGTGAGCAGCGGGGCTCTGGTCTCTGGTGTTTCGGCGCAACCAGATCCAGACTGATGCCCTCTCTGCAGTTTCTGCCATGGCTCTTGCTGTCTTTGTGCACTGACGGCTTGAGATGCCGAGCTGTCTGCAGGCGCTGTGGACTGTGTGGCCTACGAAACCCCTAGCTTCCACCTCAACAGCGAGGATGGTGGCACAGATGCCCTGGCTTCTCAACTGGTTGGCAAGGGGTTCGTATTTCGCCAGCTTGACTTGGCGCCATTCTTCCAACTTGTCCTCCATAGGCACAGTCAGCTCCAAGAGTACGCAGTAGTGTCTAGTACTGGCAGCCATTCGTTACGATGTGCTCGCCTTGTTTTGAGTTGCCGTGAATATGGTTCATGGTGGCTATACCACGGCTCCATTACATCCGGTGTCTCTCACGCTTGCCTAGGCAAGTGCCTACACAAGTGTGTTGGATGGGTAGAGCTAAGTTTGGTGGAAGAGGATGGTTCATCGATTCTAAACTCGTGCTTAATCGTAATTGACGAAATTTCTCATGTCCATAATTCTAATATTTCTACGTCTCGTAAATACGTACTTTGTACTATCGAAATTTGATTATTCGTATCTGTACAGTTACGGCTTTATATTACATAAAGTCTTTCTTTTGCCACAGAATGGCACGCAGATGTATCTTTTATTTTCTGAGCCAAATCCATATGGTGAAACTGTCCTGACTATTAAGTGGACGTTTTCATCTGCACCTGTGAATTTCCATCACGATGATGCACTTACGCGTGACCATTCCCATAAATCTCCGTCAAACTAGTCAGAGACGACAAGCGTTTGATGAAGTTTAGAGCCAGAGGAGGTGGTAATTCTCATTGCGCCTCCCTAGTTCCAAACAAGAAAGAGGATGCTAGAGCCAATCTACTCTACTCCCCTTTGCGCAACATGAACCTGTCCCAAGCACAAAGTGTAATGAGACATGCTGCTCATGCCGTACACAGCCAGGCAGCAGATGACACCAAAGGTGCTTATTGTGCCTCGCGTCCTGACTCCGTGTCAGACATGTGTAAATTCTTGCGCAGACAAAAATACAACCTTCGTAGCTTCAGAGATCCAGGTCACGACATTCACTATAATACGTCGACTCCCAAGGCACCTATCTACAAAGCACCGATCTACGACTCATCCTTTCCGACCTGTGAAGAGTCCACAGAAGGCATTTTCCACTTACTTCTCAAGCGAGTCTCCAATGTGCTTTCGAGGGATTGAAGCTTCACCATCTGACTTCATCAGGGAACTTGAAACAGCACCGAATGGAGACAGGCGTGACAATTGTGCTGATCCCATCGTCTCCCAGATTTAAATGCCTTGACTGTTGCAATACTGTGTATTGTAACCATTGCTACCTCTCTATTTTCGACCCAGAAAACATTTCCAAGAAAAGCTGCTACAGAATGTGCCGAACTTGGTTTTCTACGCCTGACGTTGCCTGTTTTCTTGAACTGTGGGATTGCCGTGCTACGTTCAATGTTAAGTAGAGTGTGTGTCATCGAGCTGTGCGATCTTGTACACCTGTTCGATTCTGAACGACACTGGTATGTGTTGCCTCGTGCCCGCCACTCTGCTAGCTTGGGTCAGCCTATATACAGCGCTGTGGCAGCGCGCACAAGACTGGTGCTGCATGCCTGTCACGAGTGCTGCCTGCCTGCCTGCCAGACCGACACCCTGTACATTCCATAGGAACAGCGTGCCACAAAGTGTACATCTTCATCTCTGTCGTTTGCTCTCAAGCCCAACTACATTTCTATTTAGAAGAAATAAACGCGTCATGACTCATTCGGAACCCGTCTGTTCATGCAGGATCTGTGCCATGGCTGAATACGCGTTTCCGAGCAGCACATGATGCATTCACAATTGTTTTGCTTGCAGATGTGTTACCGTTATCCTTTTCTCTATATTTGTGTTCTAGAATTCGAATAGATTACGAAACAAATCAACACAAGAAGGGCAAAGCCCATAAGACTCACATGCTTGACCTTGACCTTTATATTACCTTGACCTTCAGATGACCTTCAAGGTCAAGGTCAAACAACTAAACCTACCAATGACATCATACACAAAGAAATGCTTTACACATTTTCCCTACCAAAATACATGTGACCTTGACCCAAGGTCAAGGTCATCCAAGGTCATGCAACACAAAGCTGTTAATTCAAGACATAGGAAGCACAATGGTGCTTATTGGCACTTTCTACCATGAGATATAGTCACTTTTAGTGGTTGACTACCCCATTTTGGTCACATTTCATAAGGGTCAAAGTGACCTTGACCTTGATGATATGTGACCAAATGTGTCTCATGATGAAAGTATAACATGTGCCCCACATAATTATTAAGTTTGAAACAGTTATCTTCCATAGTTCAGGGTCAAGGTCACTTCAAAATATGTATACAATCCAACTTTGAAGAGCTCCTGTGACCTTGACCTTGAAGCAAGGTCAACCAAACTGGTATCAAAAGATAGGACTTGCTTTGACCTATATACCACTTGTAGCTAAGGTCGCCATTCTCAATAACGTGGGAGAAAATTGAGAAAATGGGAAAAATGACTGTTTTTGAGACCACATTTATGGCTCCTGTGACCTTGACCTTGAAGCAAGGTCAAGTCACTATGTATGTTTTTTGAGGCCTTGTCATCATACACCATCATGCCACATTTGGTGTTGATAGACTTAATAGCCTCCGAGAAAAATCCAACGTTTAAGTTTTTTACGGACGCCCGGACGGACGGACGACACGGCTCAGTACATAGACTCACTTTTGCTTCGCATGTGAGTCAAAAACTACCAATAATTAGATTAACCAAAAGCACGACGCTTGCTTTCTCAAGTAAACCTCCCAAAACACTTGGCTTTCACTTTTGTTTCGGCACATTTTGCCCGTTTTATTTCTCCGATGGAACATTACGTGGCAGCCTTTGATCGCACATCATAGTTGCACACATTCATCCATTCCCTTGCATTGCTAATGGAGGGCTCGAGCTGTTCATTTTCGTCGTTATTTGTATGAACTGTTCCGATACCAAAACTTGCATTACGCTTTTGAGAAGGGCCTCAAGCCTAAACAAATGAACCTCTCTCTCTCTCTATCTCTCTCTCCCTCCCTCCCTCCCTCCCTCCCTCCCTCCCTCCCTCCCTCCCTCCCTCCCTCCCTCTCTCTCTCTCTCTCTCTCTCTCTCTCTCTCTCTCTCTCTCTCTCTCTCTCTCTCTCTCCATTATTCACTCATCTACTTAGTCCAATGACACTTTCCGCTACACAGTACCATTGCAGCATCACAGGAAAGGACAGCTAGACATCCGTCCTCCATCTTAAAGGAACACAAGCGGGTCACAGTGACCATCAAAGCAATGGAAGCCAATCAATAAATCTGCAAGGACAGGCCACTCTCTGTCTCCATTCCACATCACTTCAGATTCTTACGACGGTGGCAACACGAGAGCTACAGCCTTCGGAGGCAGGCAGACGACCTGACGTCGTCAGGAAGAAGTTAGGCGAGACAAATCTATCTTCTGCCGTGACAGCACGTCAACTAGACACTCATGGCCATACGTATCCTTCTGTCAACGTCCTTGTATCATCCTCAAGGCCCTAACGTACCCAATTTTGCATTTCTCTTTAGAATCACTGATCCTTTTTGAATGGGTCGAAACCCTTGAATTAGGTTCTAGAATCTTCGAGGACACCAGTCCCCCTTGAGAAGTGCAAGGAATGAGTTTGGCGGTGCTAAACAAGGCCTGAGTGGCTTGCAGATAATGATGCCCTTTGAAGTTACCACATAGATTCACTTTTACAACTCGTACCTTTTTAAAAATACAACAAATCCTACTACTACTTCTATACTACTACTACTACTACTACTACTACTACTACTACTACTACTACTACTACTACTACTACTACTACTACTACTACTATAATTACTACTACTACTACTACTACTCTTACTAATACTACTACTACTACTAAATGTACCACTACACTTTTACAAGTCATACTTCTTCCGTTCTGTACAGTAGAGTATCGCACTGTAATGAACTGCACAGAAGCGTATATATGACAATGCCCATGGCCTTTTCAATAAAGAAACATTACGACGGGATTAATTCCATTGAATTACTATTGAGTAGGCAGGACAGCAACTTTTCTCATATCAACTTCTTGACAAAAAGAAGCTGCTGCATGACGCACCCTTCCTCAGCGGGAACCCACGGAAAAGGAGCTTCCAAATCTTGCGGCACTTACAGTGACTCAAGTTTTAAGAATCCATAAGGTTTGGGAAAGATGGATAAAGGAAGGGAAATATATCGGATACATGTGTGAAAAATGGCCGACACAGTCTATCACAGCAAGTATGGACACACCTCGCATTAAACACCCATCTTCTCCCACTTGTCTACCCATCTCCTGTGCCATCTCCTGTGCCGTCTCCTTTGCCATCTCTACCTTGTGTATTTGGTCTGGTCTCAGCAGTCAGTGGCTATGAATCTGTCAACCAACCCTGCACTAAAACAGGTCTTAACGAAAAGCTGTCATCCTTATGCCCCTGGTAGCCTTTTTGCTTGCTTGGAGCTGCCTTCGGTTGAGGTACTGGTGTAGATCCTAAGAGCCCAGCTGGTAACAGGGGAATCGAGCAGCTTCAACTATGTTGTACGACAATGAGCCATCCCTAAAATCATACGACCATCAAAGAGTCGTTGACGACGGTATTCGATTGTTCCTGACACCTCGCATTGTGATGGCATATTCTTCAGTAACAACGGTGCAACTTTGAGTTTCTGTGTGGCCATGGTATGTCAGATGATGAAGCTGTCATTTTGTGTGGTATCTCAGAATATGAACAAGCCTGTGACAGGCATCAAGTCACTGATATAAAAAACTTGTCGATACAAGAAGTAAAGGATACACGGAAATGTAACACACATTAGGTAAATACTTAAATGTAAATGCAGACCAAAACAAAACCAAGCAACAACAAAGAAACAAAAACTGCTATTCGCTCTGTTCATCCTGCTCAAATGTACAAGTGTTCTTTCCAGCGTAGTTTGATTGCAAGGTTCGCGCGAGTTCAATCATAATTATCCTTGCTAGCCTCTGGCTGTCTGGGGCCACCCCTGGCTGAGCTACTGCAGCAGGCCCCGACAGCCCAGCAGCCTGGGGCTCCAGTTGATGAGCAAGGCACCAAGCGGCTGTGGCCGTGTGTTACGGCTGCTTGTTGTTTCATTTTCTAATGAACGTCATCTGAGCAGTACTCGTCGCGGCTTTCCAGCTACACAGTAGTCAGCTTGGACGCCTTCAACTGAAATCCATACGTTGAGGTAATGACATCACTACATTACGTATCAAGTGTTCTTCCAGTCCCCAAGATGCAACAAGAATGTCTTCTTCTAGGTACTATCTGTCTGGCAGGGAATGGCATGAGACGGGTTCACCGGAAGTCAAGCTAAACAATCTATGTCAACCATCTTCCCGGTTTACGAAAACGAGGCTTCTCGCCTTACAAAGTAAAAGAGGGAATAAATAAGAAAAAACCACACGACTAACACCAAAATCAAAGACTTTCGGGCACACGCCCTTCTTCAGTGAAATGAACGATGTAGAAACACTAAAATGATGTAATACGTGACGTAAAAAAACTTTAGAATGATATGACGTAGGCATTCTAGAGCTCTCTCTCTCTCTCTCTCTCTCTCTCTCTCTCTCTCTCTCTCTCTCTCATCCAATAAAATGTTCGAGTTCGAGGAGTTCGAGTTCTCCCAGTGTTCAGTGTTCAGAGTGTTCTCTTTCTCTCTCTCTCTCTCTCTCTCTCTCTCTCTCTCTCTCTCTCTCTCTCTCTCTCTCTCTCTCTCTATCTATCTATCTATCTATCTATCTATCTATCTATCTATCTATCTATCTATCTATCTATCTATCTATCTATCTATCTATCTATCTATCTATCTATCTATCTATCTATCTATCTATCTATCTATCTATCTATCTATCTATCTATCTATCTATCTATCTATCTCTCTCTCTCTCTCTCTCTCTCTCTCTCTCTCTAACTCTCTCTCTAACTCTCTCTTTCTCTCTCTCTAAGTGTTCAGTGTTTATAGTTCTATCTATCTCTCTCTCTCTCAGTCAAATACTTTCAGTCCTTCAGGGTAGTTGGTGCGCAGCTTGAAGCGCCAGAACTTCTCCCTCTGCTTCCGGATGTTCGCATCGTCCACGCGGATCTTTTCAATGACAGTCACTCGCATGTGGGAGAGGCAGTGCCCAGGGGACCTGAAGTGCTTAGCCACTAGGGTGTCTATGTCTTTGCGGATGGCGTACGTGTGTCCGTAAAATCTTCTACGGATGGTCTGGCCAGTCTCGCCCACATACTGTCATTTGTGACACTGTTCACAGTCAATGAGGTAAATGAGGTAAAGTAAAAGAGGGATAAATGTCGCCCACCTACTGCCTGTTGTGACACTGTTCAGTCAATGAGGTAAATGAGGTAAAGTGTGATCTAGCGTTTGATGTAAAGCTCCACCACCACCATCACCATCACCATCACCATCATCATCATTATCATCATCATCATTTTATTGAAACTGTAATTTTGTTATCTTGTGAAGGTTAGACATACAGATGGAGCTGCCTGTTTACAAATCGTCTTAGTGATTGCATGTGTATGCACTCTAAATGTAAAATTTATCCATTATCGATATTCTCGATGATTTTACATAGTAAAGAAACTTTTGGGTGTTTTACTGTCATTGTTTGTCATTATCGACTAATCTTTATTCCTCGAAAAGTAAGGGCTAGTCGATCGCTCGCTCATCAAGTTGTTTACAAAGTAAATATTATGATCTCATCCCGATTGCGAGGATTTTTCATCCTAGCCACGTGAGGCAATCGAAACTGTGTATTCAGTTCCGAGCTAGAAGTAATCGGCTGCCATGACAGCTTTGCAGCATACGCTAGATCACACTTTAATGGTGCACAACTGACAGCTACGGTTTCGGAACACCCGATCTGTTTACAACTTGTTTTGGTGAATGTGAACAAATCATAAATGTAAAAATTATACAATATCAATATTATCGATAATTAATGATGGAAATTAAACTTTTTTTCATGTTTGAATCCATTTGTGGCCACCGTCGACCGATATTTATTTCTCAAAAAAGACAGACACACACCTCTTTTACTTTGTAAGGCGAGGAGCCTCGTTTTCGTACAGCGGGAAGATGGTTGACATATATTGTTTAGCTTGACCTCCGGTGAACTCGTCTCATGCCATTCCCACTGACCAAAAACGACCAAGGACTTACCCACGACATACGACTGGGCTGCTGGGAAGGTGAAGGACGTACAGGCATGGACCTGTGACCCTGACCCTGGCACAGTAGAGGTCAAGGTCTGACCATTGATGTGCCAGGTGAATGTCACAAGTTCCAAGGGATTGGGTCGACTACCTGTAAACAAACATCGAAGTCATATTGGTAGCAGAAGGATAAAATCCCCGTTGTTGTCATCATCATCACCTTCACCTTCATCATCATCGTCATCATCGTCATCATCGTCATCAGCATCATCAGCATCATCAGCATCACAACCATCATTATCATCATCCTTGTCGACAGAGACGGCGGCGTCATCATCATTGTCGCCGAAACGGATGCCCCGCTGTGGGAGAAAATGAACATCAACGTTGGTGTTCCCTCAGAGGTGCCAATAGATCTGTGTCGTAGCATTTCGCTCTGCACGTGTGCGCACAAGCACGAGAGCCAGAGCGCGCGTGCGCACTTTTCTGCAAGCATTCATACTTATGAATAGATGTGCGTGTGTGTGTGTGTGTGTGTGTGTGTGTGTGTGTGTGTGTGTGTGTGTGTGTGTGCGTGCGTGTGTGTGTGTGTGCGCACGCGCGCGCGCAAAATGATGAAAGCAACACACACACAATCAAACACGGAAGGGAAGACAGAAAGGCAGGCAGGCAGGCAGGCAGGCAGGCAGGCAGACAGGCAGGCAGGGAGACAAAGCGACAGGAGGGGAAACAAGTAGAAAGTTCAAATTATGTCAGCCACGAAAGACTAGACGCAATGTGTGTAAACATCAGTCCGTTCCCTGGCCGTAATCGTATGTCTTACTACTATCCTAGCTAGATACATCTGTGGAAAAACTTATTGGACCACTTTGCAGAAGAGCAATACAATGACTCAATTGTCTTGAGTTATCAACAGTAACTCGTTTTTATTGAAGCCCGTGCTTACCTATTAAAAAATACAACAATTTTTTAGCCTTTAGTGCTCACTTTCAACCATTTGTAACTAAAGAGTCACTTGAAATTAATTTTTACTGTTAATCATGTCTAAATCTTGAAAAGACTGAGCAAGTTGGAGAAATGCACATCGACGGTAACTGGAGTGGAATGAGGATACAAATGTCACTTTAACAAGATTTCTCATATTCATAACATCTCAGCTGCGTTTCAGCACACCATAGGGTAATTCTAAGGATGTCAGTATTTCGAAGGCCATCCTATGGCCATGAACAAAGCCTTCACTCGAGACGGCATACTGAAAACAAGCTTTTTGCTAAGTTTAGGATTGATTTCGGCCCATTTCCGATTCAAAACGCTTTCTAGTTCTTTCTTACTGCTTGGCTTGTCCTCTTGAACAGCTTTGCTCGGGACGTCCCACACATTTTCGACGGGGTTTATGTCTAGAGACTGTGCTGGCCAGGGAAGGACATCGACGTCATGGTC
>JAWQFJ010035153.1:0-2500 GCA_034096865.1 Theodoxus fluviatilis | reverse complement strand
AGCACCATCACCACCAACCACCACCCACCCCACCACCCACCATCCACCACCCACCATCCACCATCAACCATCCACCACCCACCATCCACCACCCACCCCACCACCCACCATCCACCATCAACCATCCACCACCCACCATCCACCACCCACCAGCCACCACGCCATCAACACACCTTGCTATCTCCAGTCTGATCCCTGCCACTATCTTTATTGTCCCCTGAAAGTCTATGATCTCTCCAAGCTCTGCCCTGACGAGACTCCACCGTGCCCAACAGTGCACCCCTCCTCCATAAAGGAACTCCGGTGGACCCTCTTCCACCGTCTCCATCACCGTCTCCATCACCATCGCCATCACTACCACCACCACTACAACCACCACCGTCACTACCACCACCCCCAAGTGCTGATAGGCGGCTATGGCGAGATAAGATGGAATTAGGCCTGACGCTGTCAACATGCTGGTCTTGGCTTAAGTCAACCCTGCATGAGGCTGATGCAACTATGTCCTAAACCTTCCCCTGTCTGTGCTCCACGCACACATACATACGCACGCGCGTACACACACATGTTTGAGCTCTAATAATTTTTCGTAGAATAAATCTCTCCCTCTCTCTCTCTCTCTCTCTCTCTCTCTCTCTCTCTCTCTCTCCTCTCTCTCCTTCTCTCTCTCTCTCTCTCTCTCTCTCTCTCTCTCTCTCTCTCTCTCTCCCCCTCCCTCCCTCCCTCCCTCCCTTCTTCCCTCCCTCTTTCTCTCTCGCTCGCTCGCTCGCTCTTTCTCTCTCGCTCGCTCTTTCTCTCTCGCTTGCTCGTTCGCTTTCTTCCTTCTCCCCTCACCCCCATTCAATCAACAAATACAGAGAAATACATCCCCAAAACACACGCACACACGCGCGCGCGCGCACGCACATTTATACACACACACACACTCGATACATCACCACAGCAAACAATAGCAGCAGCAACAACAACACGCACACGCACACTTAAAACACACACACACACACACGCACACACAAACACACACATACATACATTTACAACCACACACACACACACACAAGCGCGCGGGCATGCAAGCACACACGCATGCACGTACCTACGCATTCATGACGGCAGCGCAGATGGCGCATACAAGGAAACTACGACAGAGACCTGTCCAAAGACAGACAAAGCCAACTTCAATGGAGGCAGGAAAGCACCAAGGCACCTCGGGTTGTTGCAAAGCCCGTGAAAGCAAGATTCCCGTCCTAAGTCCAATAAGTCTGTCAGAAAACATCTTCTTCCAAGCTGTCCTGCAAGCAGCAGCAGCGTCGTCATCATCATCGTCATCGTCATCGTCGTCATCATCATTATCATCATCATCATCGTCATCATCGTCTTCATCATCGTCGTCGTCATCATCATCATCATCAGCAGCAGCAGCAGCAGCAGCAGCATCGTCATCGTCATCGTCATCATCATCACCATCGTCGTCGTCGTCGTCGTCGTCATCATCATCATCATCATCATCGTCATCGGCGTCGTCGTCGTCGTCGTTGTTGTTGCGCCGTCATCTACAGTTACGTCGGTGATGGTGGTTAGATGGGTTGTAGTGGCAGTAACAGCAGTACATGTCTTGTATAGCTGTGGTAGCAGCAGTAGATGTAGTGGTAGAAGTAGTAGCACTAGTAGTAGTAGTAGTAGTAGTAGTAGTAGTAGTAGTAGTAGTAGTAGTAGTAGTAGCACTAGAAGAAGTAGAAGTAAGTAGAAGTATAAGTAGTAGCAGTAGTAGTAATAAAAGTAATTGTGGTGGTACATAGTTGTTGTTATTGTTGTTATGTTGGAGCTGTTACTGTCGTCAAAGGCAAAGGTGCTCTTTTTATATTGCGACTTTCCACGCGTTGATGGGTGCTCAAATCGCATATTTTTACCCTCTGGTCATCGAACTATTCCTTCCAAAAATATCTCAACTCACTGGAGAGCACGTAACCAGGCTGCGAATGAACGCGCCAAAGTTATTGTTCAGCAGCAGCAGCAGAAAGAGAAGAAGAAGAAGAAGAAGAAGAAGAAGAAGAAGAAGAAGAAGAAGAAGAAGAAGAAGAAGAAGAAGAAGAAGAAGAAGAAGAAGAAGAAGGAGGAGGAGGAGGAGGAGGAGGAGGAGGAGGGGGAGGGGGAGGGGGAGGGGGAGGGGGAGGGGGAGGAGGAGGGGGAGGGGGAGGGGGAGGGGGAGGGGAGGGGGAGGAGGGGGAGGGGGAGGGGGAGGAAGTAGTATAGTAATTAGGGCTGCCAGCTCACCCCTAATGAGGCAGCTGCTCACTTTTTAAAATTAATTGGTCAACTAATGACTTTTTCAATCTGAGGAGACAGGCTGCAAGCAAGTTTAGTTTCTGACAATATCACCTCGCCTTTAATTAGTGTGCCTTTCTCTTACAAACACACACAGACACACACTGGCACACTTACACACACAAACACACACTCACAGGCACACAAACACACTTACCTTCGCGTGCGCGCGAAA
>JAWQFJ010035152.1:7500-22497 GCA_034096865.1 Theodoxus fluviatilis | reverse complement strand
ACTCCATGACAGCTGTGTGCACAGAGAGAGGGGAGGCTGCCAACAGTGGAGGCCCATTTCAAAGGTTTGTGTGCACAGAGAAAGAAGAGGCAGCCAAAGCTGGCATTGCAGTAAGAAGCCAAGAATGCTCTGAAGAAAGTTGACTGATTTGAATGTTGAGAGATAAATGCTACTCATTAAATCTGTTGTTTTATAGGGCCCGTATCCAGAATGGCGATTTATCTTTTTAACACTCGATTTATCCCCTAACCCTGGGGTATCTTGATCGGTTAGATAAAGTACGCTTGTCAGAGGATCCTAGGTTGCGCTTTGCTATATATACTGGTTTCCAGCCAAGGGAGAGCGGAACAGACAGTTGGAATCGTCTGAGTTTAGAGATAAATCGGGATTAAAATAACTCGCCGTTCTGGATACGGGCCCAATTCTGTTTGTCCCAGTTCTGTCTCAATATCCCCTGATAGTCTGCAGCCACTTTGGGCTGCCCCTGCCTGAGCTAATGGAGTAAGCCTGAAAGCCTAACAGACTGGCCACTGAGAGGGACACTGAGCAGCTCCAGCTAGATGTTGTATTCATGTGTGTTGGAGGCCTGTTATGTTTTGTACTAGTTTGCACATATTCCTTCTTTTGAAAGGTCAAGTGAGTCAAAAGCTGTGATACATTCTCATGATTGACTTGGTGCTGGTAGTTAATGCAGTAATCTTTGACAGTGATGACAGTCTTTCTTCTCATGTTGAGATGAAGTTTTAGTTGGTTATCCATACTGACAGTTGTTTGTGTTGTACCTGTATTTCAGTGCAAGCAGTGAGTCTGATGTTGGAGGTGTGGAGAGTGAGAGCTGTGGTGCAGTGGAAGACAAGGAGAGGTTCAAGGACACTGAAGTTGCATCTCCCTTGTCCAGCACCTGCACAGGGCAAGTTTCAGTGGAGAAGGCCCTGACTGGTGAAGACACAGTGGCAGCTGTGTGCACAGAGACAGGGGAGACAGAACAGACTGGAGCTTCAGTGAAAAGGTCAGATTACTTTGCAAATGAATGATTTTAGGAGGGTCTGTTGTTGGCACATTACATGCTGACACTAGGCTGTATTTCTATTCCTCCACTTCAGGTTTCCCTTCAGAATGTCCAAGTAATACCTGCATGGATGGCCTTGGCTTCATGTTTCTCATGCCTGTTCACCACGAACAGCTGCAGAAGTTTTTCCCCATGGCTCATGTTGATGGCATGACCCATCCGGAAGTCCTTGGAATTAAGACTCCAGCAGCATTGCCTTGATGGACTGGTTGCACCTGTCATGAAGCACGGGCTGCAGAAAAGACGAGAGACATGAGGAGGCCCACTTGCAGGGCTGCTTCTGCCATCACTAGTTGGTGATGGCAAGGCTCCCTGTCTATATTCTGGACCTTCTGTAAGGAGTGCATTTCTGCACCCCCAAAAGTCTAAATTGCCAGTATCAGCCTTTATACACTATTTCTGCATGTTCACAGGTTAGGACTGCTTTTGTTGTAGGGTTTGACAAGGTGCACTAATGTGCCGAGTGACCCATCACCAGATTTGTACTTTTACTGTTAGTTTTGTTTTAGCATCTGTAAACTGTATAAATTGTCAGGTCTAATTATTTCCCCGTGCCAATTATTTCCCCGTGCCAAGTGCCTGTCCACTCCATACTCTTGTAAACCATGCCTCCTCAGGGAAGAAAATGGGCAAGCAGAAAGTCTCTCTCGAGGAGAGTTGGAGTCCAGACCACCAAGTAGCATTTCAGGTCCTGAAAGACAAACTAACCAGCGCCGACGTCCAGGTGTATGCCGACTTCCAGCAACCTCTTCACCCTGGAAACCGATGCATCCTACCATGGACTGGGAGCCATCTTGAGTCAGGAACAACCGTATGGAACCATAAGGGTGATTGCCTTTGCCAATCGTAGACTGCGCCAGATGGAGAGAGGAACCAAACAAAACTAACACTAAAGGTACAAAACTGGTGATGGGTCACTCTGCACAAAAGTGCACCTTGTCACACTGGTAACAAAGTTGATGTGGACTTTTTTGACCATCGTGGTCTTCTGGATGGTCCAGGGTATAGCTACAAATATGATAGACATTACTCACACTTTCAGCAGCGGACACCAGATGTTTAAGACAGGAGACTGACTGGGCAACAAACCTGCAAGTCATTTAGTTCATGATGCAGTCTGGCATCTGGACTAACCAGGTCTCACCTTGGTTTGTAATGTTCTTTTCAGTGCAAGCAGTGAGTCTCCTGTTGGAGGTGTGGAGAGTGAGAGTTGTGGTGCAGTGGAAGACAAGGAAAGGTTCAAGGACACTGGAGTGTCATCTCCCATTCCCAGCACCAGCACAGGGCAAGTTTCAGTGGAGAAGGCCCTGACTGGTGAAGACACCATGACAGCTGTGTGCACAGAGAGAGGGGAGGCTGCCAACAGTGGAGGCCCATTTCAAAGGTTTGTGTGTACAGAGAAAGAAGAGGCAGCCAAAGCTGGCATTGCAGTAAGAAGCCAAGAATGTTCTGAAGAAAGTTGACTGATTTGAATGTTGAGAGATAAATGCTACTCATTAAATCTGTTGTTGTACAGGTCTGTTTGTCCCAGTTCTGTCTCAGTATCCCCTGGTAGTCTGTGGCCACTTTGGGCTGCCCCTGCCTGAGCTAATGGAGTAAGCCTGAAAGCCTAACAGACTGGCCACTGAGAGGGACACTGAGCAGCTCCAGCTAGATGTTGTATTCATGTGTGTTGGAGGCCTGTTATGTTTTGTACTAGTTTGCACATACTCCTTCTTTTGAAAGGTCAAGTGAGTCAAAAGCAGTGATACATTCTCATGATTGACTTGGTGCTGGTAGTTAGTGCAGTAATCTTTGACAATGATGACAGTCTTTCTTCTCATGTTGAGATG
Organism: Theodoxus fluviatilis; assembly: GCA_034096865.1. Taxonomy (NCBI): domain Eukaryota; kingdom Metazoa; phylum Mollusca; class Gastropoda; order Cycloneritida; family Neritidae; genus Theodoxus; species Theodoxus fluviatilis. Next base: position 19,596 of record JAWQFJ010035152.1, on the reverse strand, counting down.
AAGTTTTAGTTGGTTGTCCATACTGACAGTTGTTTGTGTTGTACCTGTATTTCAGTGCAAGCAGTGAGTCTGCTGTTGGAGGAGTGGAGAGTGAGAGCTGTGGTGCAGTGGAAGACGAGGAGAGGTTCAAGGACACTGAAGTTGCATCTCCCATTCCCAGCACCAGCACAGAGCAAGTTTCAGTGGAGAAGGCCCTGACTGGTGAAGACACCACGCTAGCTGTGTGCACAGAGAGAGGAGAGACAGAACAGACTGGAGCTTCAGTGAAAAGGTCCGATTACTTTGCAAATGAATGATTTTAGGAGGGTCTGTTGTTGGCACATTACATGCTGACACTAGGCTGTATTTCTATTCCTCCACTTCAGGTTTCCCTTCAGAATGTCCAAGTAACACCTGCATGGATGGCCTTGGCTTCATGTTTCTCATGCCTGTTCACCACGAACAGCTGCAGAAATTTTTCCCCATGGCTCATGTTGATGGCATGACCCATCCAGAAGTCCTTGGAATTAAGACTCCAGCAGCATTGCCTTGATGGACTGGTTGCACCTGTCATGAAGCACGGGCTGCAGAAAAGACGAGAGACATGAGGAGGCCCACTTGCAGGGCTGCTTCTGCCATCACTAGTTGGTGATGGCAAGGCTCCCTGTCTATATTCTGGACCTTCTGTAAGGAGTGCATTTCTGCACCCCCAAAAGTCTAAATTGCCAGTATCAGCCTTTATACACTATTTCTGCATGTTCACAGGTTAGGACTGCTTTTGTTGTAGGGTTTGACAAGGTGCACTATTGTGCCGAGTGACCCATCACCAGATTTGTACTTTTACTGTTAGTTTTGTTTTAGCATCTGTAAACTGTATAAATTGTCAGGTCTAATTATTTCCCCATGCCAATTATTTCCCTGTGCCAAGTGCCTGTCCACTCCATACTCTTGTAAACCATGCCTCCTCAGGGAAGAAAATGGGCAAGCAGAAAGTCTCTCTCGAGGAGAGTTGGAGTCCAGACCACCAAGTAGCATTTCAGGTCCTGAAAGACAAACTAACCAGCGCCGACGTCCAGATGTATGCCGACTTCCAGCAACCTCTTCACCCTGGAAACTGATGCATCCTACCATGGACTGGGAGCCATCTTGAGTCAGGAACAACCATATGGAACCATAAGGGTGATTGCCTTTGCCAATCGTAGACTGCGCCAGATGGAGAGAGGAACCAAACAAAACTAACACTAAAGGTACAAAACTGGTGATGGGTCACTCTGCACAAAAGTGCACCTTGTCACACTGGTAACAAAGTTGATGTGGACTTTTTTGACCATCGTGGTCTTCTGGATGGTCCAGGGTATAGCTACAAATATGATAGACATTACTCACACTTTCAGCAGCGGACACCAGATGTTTAAGACAGGAGACTGACTGGGCAACAAACCTGCAAGTCATTTAGTTCATGATGCAGTCTGGCATCTTGACTAACCAGGTCTCACCTTGGTTTGTAATGTTCTTTTCAGTGCAAGCAGTGAGTCTCCTGTTGGAGGTGTGGAGAGTGAGAGTTGTGGTGCAGTGGAAGACAAGGAAAGGTTCAAGGACACTGGAGTGTCATCTCCCATTCCCAGCACCAGCACAGGGCAAGTTTCAGTGGAGAAGGCCCTGACTGGTGAAGACACCATGACAGCTGTGTGCACAGAGAGAGGGGAGGCTGCCAACAGTGGAGGCCCATTTCAAAGGTTTGTGTGTACAGAGAAAGAAGAGGCAGCCAAAGCTGGCATTGCAGTAAGAAGCCAAGAATGTTCTGAAGAAAGTTGACTGATTTGAATGTTGAGAGATAAATGCTACTCATTAAATTTGTTGTTTTACAGGGCCCGTATCCAGAATGGCGATTTATCTTTTTAACACTCGATTTTTCCCCTAACCCTGGGTTTTCTTGATCGGTTAGATAAGGTACGCTTGTCAGAGGATCCTAGGTTACGCTTTGCTATATATACTGGTTTCCAGCCAAGGGAGAGCGGAACAGACAGTTGGAATCGTCTGAGTTTAGAGATAAATCGGGATTAAAATAACTCGCCGTTCTGGATACGGGCCCAATTCTGTTTGTCCCAGTTCTGTCTCAATATCCCCTGGTAGTCTGCGGCCACTTTGGGCTGCCCCTGCCTGAGCTAATGGAGTAAGCCTGAAAGCCTAACAGACTGGCCACTGAGAGGGACACTGAGCAGCTCCAGCTAGATGTTGTATTCATGTGTGTTGGAGGCCTGTTATGTTTTGTACTAGTTTGCACATACTCCTTCTTTTGAAAGGTCAAGTGAGTCAAAAGCTGTGATACATTCTCATGATTGACTTGGTGCTGGTAGTTAGTGCAGTAATCTTTGACAGTGATGACAGTCTTTCTTCTCATGTTGAGATGAAGTTTTAGTTGGTTGTCCATACTGACAATTGTTTGTGTTGTACCTGTATTTCAGTGCAAGCAGTGAGTCTGCTGTTGGAGGAGTGGAGAGTGAGAGCTGTGGTGCAGTGGAAGACGAGGAGAGGTTCAAGGACACTGAAGTTGCATCTCCCTTGCCCAGCACCAGCACAGGGCAAGTTTCAGTGGAGAAGGCCCTGACTGGTGAAGACACCACGCCAGCTGTGTGCACAGAGAGAGGAGAGACAGAACAGACTGGAGCTTCAATGAAAAGGTCAGATTACTTTGCAAATGAATAATCTTATTATACACAATGAGTTTTAAAGCACACTTGATCATTCTTAGAAATGGTTTTGATAGAATGATATTGTCTCTTTCAGTTGTGACAAGATATGCGCTCTTCTAAATTAAACAGGAATTGTTCTGCAAGTCCAGTCTGGATCAGCAGAGCTGAAGACACTCAGGACACAAGAGTCTGTTGTTGGCACATTACATGCTGACACTAGGGTGTATTTCTATTCCTCCACTTCAGGTTCCCCTTCAGAATGTCCAAGTAACACCTGCATGAATGGTCTTGGCTTCATGTTTCTCATGCCTGTTCACCACAAACAGCTGCAGAAGTTTTCCCCATGGCCCATGTTGATGGCATGACCCATCCGGAAGTCCTTGGAATTAAGACTCCAGCAGCATTGCCTTGATGGACTGGTTGCACCTGTCATGAAGCAGGGGCTGCAGAAAAGACGAGAGACATGAGGAGGCCCACTTGCAGGGCTGCTTCTGCCATCACTAGTTGGTGCTGGCAAGGCTCCCTGTCTGTATTCTGGACCTTCTGTAAGGAGTGCATTTCTGCCTCCATCAAAAGTAAAAAATACCTGTATCAGCCTTCATGACTATTTCTACAGGTTCACATGTTAAAACTACTTTTGTGTTATAGGGTAACAAAGTTGATGGAGACTATTTTAATCATCTAGGTTTTCTGGATGGTCCAGGGTATAGCTACAGATAAGATAGGGATTACTTACACTTTCAGCAGCAGACACCAGATGTTTAAAAGAGGAGACTGACTGGCCAACAAACCTGCAAATCATTTAGTTCATGATGCAGTCTGGCATCTTGACTAACCAAATCTCACCTTGGTTTGTAATGTTCTTTTCAGTGCAAGCAGTGAGTCTGCTGTTGGAGGTGTGGAGAGTGAGAGCTGTGGTGCAGTGGAAGACAAGGAGAGGTTCAAGGACTCTGGAGTGTCATCTCCCATTCCCAGCACCAGCACAGAGCAAGTTTCAGTGGAGAAGGCCCTGACTGGTGAAGACACAGTGGCAGCTGTGTGCACAGAGAGAGAGGAGACAGAACAGACTGGAGCTTCAGTGAAAAGGTCAGATTACTTTGCAGATGAATTGTCTTATTTTATATTCTAAAAAGGTTTAATTGTAGTCATTTTACATATATGTCCTCAATTGAAAATTGTTCCTTTTGTGCGGATGATGTGTTCTGTAACAGAACTAAAAGTGGTCACAAATACACTGCAGTGTAATGAGATCTATGTAAAACAGCCTTGCCCATTGGCTGAACATCATATGGAGAAGAGTGAGTAAGATACAGCTAGAGCTGCTACACACACACACACACACACAGACACAGAAACACACACAGAAACACACACACAGACACAGAAACACACACAGAAACACACACAGAAACACACACACACAAACACACACACACACACACACACACACACACACACACACACACAAACACACACTCTCTCTTTCTCTCTCTCTCTCTCTCTCTCTCTCTCTCTCTCTCTCTCTCTCTCTCTCTCTCTCTCTCTCTCTCACGCATCAGCTGGAATGCCAGGCTGCTTGACTTTTGGGGCCTGATCCAGTAGAGTCATAGAGAAACAGCCTTGGTTTTAGCACCATTGGGGACTGTTACCGTTTCATTCTGGCACCACTGCAAGAGTTGATACTTGGAGCTCTTTTGTTTGATAGATATTGTCACCTCCCTCCACTTTCATTTGCACAATTTGCCAATTGTTCTTAGTTTTCTTGTCTAGGGGTATCACAAGTGGAGGGGTGATAATTAATTCGCTCACTCACTCTCTCACTGCTTGCATGACATGACACCATGATCATTAAGGATTTTCTTTAATGGAATTGCATCATGAATAAATATTAATTCTAGGGCAAATGAATAAGATCAGACAATCAACTTTATCAGTCTGCCCTCTGACTGAAACGTAGAGGATTGCTTCCTCCTAACCGACAACTGACTGGATTTCAAAAGTACTTACGAATCTTTCACGCTGTTGTGCGACACTGTTTATGGAGTGCGTCACGGACAAACTTTTGTCCAAAGAACACTGGTCACTCAGACCAACACACACACTCTCTCTCTCAAGGCTACTCCTTGGAAGGAGAGATTAGAAAGGCCATAGACACTTGTGGGGTACCCACACACACATGACACAAGCACCTGTGTGAATCCAGATTTGCAAACTCAGCCAGCGTTACGCGTCGACTGAGAGAAGATTCTCCATACGATGAAAACGGCCTCAGAATTCAGCGAAGATTGTTCTTTCATCAGAAGAGGAATACTGTTCTTCATACAACCTTTTGCCAACGTATTTTGCTATCTGGGCAGTAGTTTGATGTTGGAGAAGAGGACTTTTCATGAGTTCTTTTAACGTTTCTCCATCGTAACATGGAGCGGCGACTTTCCTCACGTCTCGTAGCCAAGCTGGCTGTGCGCACACTGATCTAAACTTTTTCAACTCTCCCCTAAGCGAACGTCAACACAGCCCACACGTGATCCCCCTCAACCAATCAAATCATCAGGGAGAGCGTTGCTGTCCTAGTAACAGCTATAGCTTGTTGCGCCAAACTTTGCCTTTCAAACTACTCAAACGAATAGGCCAACAAGGGTCAGACTGCTAATTCCCGCCAGACCTCATATTTTAAACAACATGGGAAATACGACTCAGTATTGGTATTTTGGATAGCACAGAAAATGAGGACAATGGTTTGGCATTTCAAAACAGCCCAGACAATAGGGCAGAGGTCGGCTGCGATTCCGCCAGACCGCACATTTCGAACAACATAGGAAATAAGACAACGAGTCTGCATTTCACACAACACAGAGAATAAGTCAGAGGGTCGGACCGTAACAGATATGTTCAGATCTTTCCAACAATGTTTGAATATGTAGGGGTGGTTTCAATGTCTCTTCTCCCAACAATAATTGTCTCCTGACTCCTTCTCTCTCATCCTCTCTTCTTTTAACTGTATTTTCGTTAAGTGTACTTAAATAATATCCTTTATTCCTCTCCTTTTCTTTTGCCAATTATGAATGTTTTTTGTGGTGTGGATTTGCAATAATGAATAGTGATGGCCACAGGCACTCATGTCTTTAGCAGTTGGTCTCGGGTGCGGTCCCTGTCTGAAGTAGTGATACTGTGTCAGCTCTATAGGGTTTGGCCTCTGTGTCGAGAACAACATGCCTGCTGGAAGAATCTATATTGGTCTTCTCAACCTGCTGCCTCTCTTTCTCTTTGGTGAATGCCATTGCAGGTTTTATCTGTCAAGAGCTCAAAGTATCCAATTGTCCATTTACAAGCCAGTGTTTTCAGGAAGAAAGGGATGTAAGCCCATAGTGGAGATTAATTCATGAAAATTGTTAACTAGACAGTGTTGAAAATGAAGATATTTTGAGCACAACAGAAAACAACTACAATCGGCAGACTGCTTAAAGAGAGAGATTGTGAGAAGTTTACAATGCTTTGTTCACTCTTCCAGTGGAATGTCTGGAGGCAGGACCCAAGCTGATAGAAAGACCGAGACACCAGCCAGCAAGAAGAGAAGAAAGGCAAGAGAAAAACGATCTTTATGGGAAAGGTTAGTTCACTGTATATTCTCCATTCACATCATTGGCATATTTAGTGTTATTTGTATTAATAATGAATGATGATAACAGCAACTTATGAGTATGACATTAATATCTTTTACCCCAGGTCATTATCTGACCATCATTTGTAACAATAGTAATGATAGTGATAGTGATGATGATGATGATGATGATGATGATGATGATGATGATGATGATGATGATGATGATGATGATGATGATTTTTATCCTTCCCTCCTGTCATTTCTATCCTTTCCATCTGAAAAACCATGCCAGGTGTGGCCATTTCAGCAGCTTGAATAATGCCTACAATGGCCAGATGCCGACACATCAGTGGAGATCATCTCTATTTTGCCTTGTGTGCTAGATCCATAGGGACACAGCTTTTGGTCTTCCTTGGTGATTTGGATCACAGTCGGGTCTCTATGACATGATGTAGCCGAGATGCCCCAAGGTAGCCTTTTGGCTGGGCTACAGAAATAGGCCTCAAAAGCCCAGCAGCCAGAAGCTCCAGCAAATGATATCGAGTCACTTTGGTCATATGTTGTGCAATGTTGATGCTGATGCTGATGCTGATGAAGAAATCGAAGAAGAAGAAGAAGAAGAAGAAGAAGAAGAAGAAGAAGAAGAAGAAGAAGAAGAAGAAGAAGAAGAAGAAGAAGAAGAAGGAGGAGGAGGAGGAGGAGGAGGAGGAGGAGGAGGAGGAGGGGGACGGGGAGGGGGACAGTGACGGTGACGGTGATGGTGGTGGCAGTGGAGTAGGAAGAGGAGGAGGGAGAAAAGACAATGAGGATGAGGATGATGACGATGATGATGACAGTGTTGGTGGTGGTGGTGGTGGTACTCCATTCAATATTTCTTGTAATATCACTGTCTACTGCTTTTGATTGCTTCATCCCAGAGGTTTGGACAATATTTTACTCCTTACATCCTGATCAGAGCCAATGAGACTGAAGAGAGAGCAGTACCAAGAGACTGGAAGGGTGCCAAAGACACCAGCAAAGCCATGAGCAGAAGGGCAGTGATGGAGTCCAGAGAGATGAGGAAAGTGTGGACTCGTGCAAAGGTGAAGGCTGGCGGTCTGTCAGCCATGGCAGCTCATTGATGAGTTGATGGCAGACGAGGAGGACACGGCTCTCCTCAAGTAAGTAAACTAACATTTTGTCAAACATATGTGTATGTGCATACATGAAGGTAGTGGAACCAGTAATTCTGTTAAACAAAATTAAAAAATTAATTTAGTCCTCATACTGACAGCAATGACAAGTTAGTACATATACGTAGTGAAATTTGAAGGAATGTCATGGAATAACAGTTTTCATAATCTTGCAATGACGTGTGACATGATAAAATCCTGCTCAAAGGCTGTGCGCAATGAATCATTCTAGAAGTCAACATGCATATGTCCAGCTAAGTTATCACCTTTGAAAATAAACCTGCTCATTACCATTCTTATTGATATTTTGAATAGATTGACATTCATCCATATTTTAAACGCAGATGTTATGCTTCGATGGCCAGACAAGAAAAGTAAGGCAAACATTGTGAGACTAGATATTTGTGAGGTGATTTCATCAGTCCCATATTATGAGGCTGTCAGTGTGAGGAAGGACAGCAAATCAAGATCGTTGTACTCAGTACAAGGCAAACAGCATGATGTAAGTGATATGAAGCAAACTATTACAAACAAGGCGATGCAAACCAAAGGTTGTGGTGGAGAAGTCTGAGATGAGCACTGTGAGGCTGACAAGCAAATCAAAGTGTGCAAGTAATTTGGTGGCCTGGAAGAATATCAGAGTAATTTGCCAGTAGAGGAGTGCAAAGGAACTAATGATTTATAGAAATATTTACAGCATTCAAGGCATGGGGTCTGATAGTTCTCATAGGTGAATGGGTGATGTTTTTAAACTTCATATATATATATATATATATATATATATATATATATATATATATATATATATATATATATATATATATATATATATATATTTTAAACAATTTATTTTCAAGAGAGGATACAGTTCTCGAGGATGGATCATGGTTATTGCAGTAGAAATGTACATACATCCACAGCTGCACGCATTCCTGGAAAAGAAAACTACACTTCAACTTAAATTTCTCAAAATTACCTGTCATTCTAGCTGCACGCTCTTCTACATTCAATACATTCAACAGAAATATCTTAAAGTCTTCAAATAAAGGCAGTTCATTCATGGACCTTTTGTAATATATATGTTTCTTAGTTAGCAGAGTGATATGGTTTGTACAGGAATCATAATCTGGCAAGCTAAACAAAATATCCTGTTTATTCAAATGTAGGACTTTGTCTTGTTACAAAGAAAACAACTGATATCTTTCCTAAAGGTTTCACTAACAGTACAGTCAAAAAAGAGATGCTCCAAAGTTTCAGGTTTTGTCAAACAGAAAGAGCAGACATTACTCTGAACAAGTGAATGGGTGAAGTTTGATAAGTTAATTAAGGGGAGACACCACTATTAAAACAGTCAAAATGTCACTTTCTGGTGATTTTGACTTACTAGCATTTTTTTCAACCCTCTGCAATGTAATTCCAATAGTCTCTCTACTTAAAACATGCTAGAAAACAGGTAAAAATGCAAAGGAAGAACCTTACCCCTTTGAGAATTTTTGCCGGCACTATTAGAAATGTATAGAAGATGGAAAAAGCAAGTTTTCCCAAGGTTTCTTTTTTCCACATTTTCTCGTAAACTACATTTTGTGAACTTTAAATTATGCAGAAAATGCTTGGAGCATTGTACAGATCTGTAATTTTCAGGGTGTGTTCTTTATGCATATAGCAACATTTTCTCACATGGGTTTGTGATATGAGCCAGTAGGTCAGCAGCTATACATTAAACAAGTTCTACAAATGGAGATTCTTTTGAGTAAATAAAGTAAGTAAATATCCTTTTCAAAATTATTTGGAATTTTCCCAAAAGGATGTGACAAGTTTTATATATTGAAATGACAAATCTAAGGAAACCAACATTTTTCTTTTGCTGTATATAGTTTTTCAGCTATGCATTTTGGAAAAAGATAGAAAGTTACATGTTATTTGAGTAATTAACAGATGATCTACTTTTTTCCATTGAGCAAAAGTGGTTCTCTCTTATTTTCTTGTACAGTATATCTTTGAATTGCCATGCATGAAAGTTTGAAAACTCATTGCAGTAAAAAATTCATCTCTTTTACCCATGTCTCCCCTTAAAGCTCTGACCTGTACAACTATGACACCAAAGGAGATCCTAAAGTACTGAACTGTCCTCAGACTACCGAGGAGGACAACTACTCAATTCTTCGAGAAGAGGTGGAGACAGTGGTTAAGTCCCTCAAGAAAGGGAAGTCAGCTGGGGTTGACAACATTCCAGAAGAACTCGTCCAGGCAGGAAGCGACGCAATGATTGATGCACTCACAAAGATCTGCAATAAGATCTGGCAGACGGGAGATTGGCCAACCCCGTGGACACAGTCCCTAGTGATTACATTGCCCAAGAAAGGAAACCTGCAAATGTGCCTGAACTACTGCACAATCAGCCTCATCAGCCATCCCAGCAAGGTCATGCTGAAAGTACTGCTGAACAAATTAAAACCTCAGGCAGAGAAAATCATTGCTGAAGAGCAGGCAGGTTTCAGACCAGGTAGGAGCACCACCGAACAGATCTTCAATCTGAGAGTCCCATGTAAGAAACATCTACAACACCAACAACATCTGCACCATGTCTCTATAGACTTTAAGAAAGCATTTGACAGAGTCTGGCATGCTGCGCTGTGGGCCACAATGAGAAGCTACAACATCAGCTCCAAGATCATCAAAGTCATCAAACATCTCTATGACAGAGCGACCAGCGCAGTCCTGTTCAATGGTACCACAGGCGAATGGTTCAGGACAACGGTCGGAGTCAGACAGGGCTGTCTACTCTCCCCCACCCTCTTCAACCTCTTCCTCGAAAGGATAATGACTGAAGCCCTAGCAGGCCATGAAGGATCAATCAGCATCTGTGGCAGAAAGATCACCAACTTACGTTTTGCTGATGACATTGATGGATTAGCAGGAAGTGAAGAGGAGCTGACTAGTCTTGTCGAGCACCTGGACAAGACCTCACAGACATATGGCATGGAGATCAGCGCCGAGAAGACCAAGGTGATGACGAACAATCCTCGAGGCTTCAAAATGGAAATCAAAATGAAGGGCCAAAAACTGGAAGCTGTGAACAACTTCAAATACCTGGGATCTATTGTGACTAATGAAGGGTCCAAACCAGAGATAGTCCAGGATATCACAAACAACAGCAGCATTGGCAAAGTTGAAGCCAATATGGCATGACAGAAATATCACTCTCGCGTCGAAGATCAGGCTCATGCGCACGGTGGCCATCTCCATATTCTTGTATGTATGTGAGTCCTGGACACTCGCATCTGAACTACAGAGACGGATACAAGCCCTGGAAATGAGATGCTATCGCAAAATTCTGAACATCTCATATAAAGACCATGTCACGAATAAGGAAGTCAGCCACAGGATCAGGAGAGCATTTGGACAGTACGAAGACCTGCTCTCAATTGTGAAAAGCAGAAAGCTGAAGTGGTACGGTCACGTGTCAAGAGGCAGTGGGCTGGCCAAGACCATCCTGCAAGGTACCACACCAGGTGGGAGAAGGAGAGGCAGGCAGAGAAAGAGGTGGGAAGATGACATCAAAGAGTGGGCAGGCTTTGACCTTTGCTGACTCACAGCGAGCCACAGAGGATAGAGATCGATGGAGGAAGATTGTCCGAAAGTCATCAGTGGTGCCTCAACAACCCATCTCAGGGTTAAGAGAATGAACTGAACTGAACCCCTTAAATTAATTGACTATTTGGCTTCAGAATGTTTAGGCCTGCCATGCTGTGTGAAAAGGACATTGAGAACTAGCTAGCTGTCGCATGAGCTGCCCTAGGCCTCTGTTCCGCTCCTATGTGGCAGAGTGCTCTTCTCCAGAATGTGACTGAGATGGGATCAAGTTATGCTGTGTGAAGGAAGGAACATCCTGTCCAAGCACAGAGTTTGTACTTGCAGTAGTTGGATACAGATAAGTTGATCCATATGATTTTATCTGTAACATGCAGTTAGTATCCATAACAAACGTTTTCATATTTATCCTCATAGACAAAGATCCCAGATTGCACCAGGAAGGACCAACAAGAAAACCACTGCTTTGGGAAGGACTGCATCACCAGCTGTGGATTCTGGTGGAGTTCACAGCCCCAGTGCTGCCCAAAAGTCCAAAAAGCCAAAGGGTGATGCTGCTCTGATCCAAGAAAAAGCTATCACTGACGGTGCCAAGAGAGAATGCCCATCCCAAAGCACTCCACTCCGTAAGATTCAGCCTTTTCTTGACAAATTATTTTTGAGATTTTCTGTGCTTGTCAACAATTCATGTGGTCAGCACAATTTGACATTCTTTCCTAAGTGTGCATGCATTTTAGTCACATTTGTTTTTGTAGTGTCTGCATTTGAAAATCTAGGAGAGTGCACTTAAGTTTTATTGCTTACACAATAATATTGAATAACTTAATGTATTGGTGAACTTCTTTTAATCATAACACATTTTGTTTTCGTGATAATGTGTTGTAAAACAGGCCATTTTCACCTGGCTGAAGAAAACTCAATTAGCAATTCAGTGCGCATACACAAGTTCGTGACGTCACATGCATCCTGGCCTCATGGCTGAGCCAATCGATTATGACAATAAGTTAGACATGGGTTGCGAGAGTATGGATCCTGACAGCAGTTCAAGCAGTTTATGCGA
>JAWQFJ010035152.1:0-5000 GCA_034096865.1 Theodoxus fluviatilis | reverse complement strand
ATCCCTGCTGGAGGATAGTCAAACAGTGCTCAAACTTGAGGGGGATTTTCTTTCCTTTTGCACAGATTTTGTCAAGTCAGTGGTTCTGTCTGACCTCTGCCAGAGAATGCCACAACTCATTGCTGTTTTTGGTGACATGACAGATCTGTCCAAAAGAATCAGGATGTCGAGGATGGTGCGAGACTCCATGGATGGTCTTGTCTCAATAGACAGCTCAACAGCAAGCAACTTTGTTGGTAGAATTTTGAGGGAGGTGAAGAGCTTTAACTTCCGACACACGCTCACATCTGACTTCTTCCTGGATGGTGCTTTCCGTAGTGCTTTCTGGGCAAAGGCTGAGGGCACTGCTTGGATGGAGCTTGTGTCACATGAGTCGGACAGAAAAGGGGTTCATTTTCTGTTCTGGGCTGCTGCCTCACCAGATTTCCTGAAAGAATGCCTCCAGAGGTTTCGCAACTTCACTGTGTGGGAGCAATGCCAAGCTGTTGCTGGTGCTTGCTTTTGGGGTCACACAGACCTTTTCAAGCAGCTCTTTGGAGCATTGGAACCACTGGTGCAAGGAAGTTTGTGCGAACTCACAATGGAACAAATTGTGACCAGAGCCTCTGATAAATGTCCTCTCGAGTGGAATGAGCTTCCCATTCGCGAGCAAGATGGTCTCCTGACAATGGCAGCCTGGCGAGGCTGTCAGGGAATAGTTCTTGCTCTGCTGACAGGAAAAACATAGAGCTGATATTGACAGGCCAGGTGCAAATGGTCGCACAGCCACCATGCATTTCTGTGCTCGAGGAAAAGGACAGTTTGTGGAGGAGCACCTTCTTCCGCAAACAACCAGGCTTGATCAGAAAGACAACATGGGGAACTGCCTCCTTCATGCTGCTTGCCTCCTGATGGAAAGTCAAATTCCCATGCAGCTTGTGGAAAAAATATCCCCAAATCGGAAAAACCATCTTGGGATGACCCCACTGATGATTGCATGCCAGCGAAATTCTGGTCAAAAGAACCTTCATTGGTACACTGCACTCTTGAATCATGGAGCTGACCCCAAGGCACAAGATGTCTTTGACAGGACATGTCTCCACTTTGCATGCTGCACTTCAAATGGGAAGATGATAGAAGAAATAGCCAGATTGACAGTTGACTTTCCCAAGGACAAATTGCTGAATGGAACACCTTGGGACTATGCGTTCCAAAAAGCCAAGAACGGGGAGGTAGTGAAAGCTCTCCTGGATGCAAAAAAGTCAGAACTGAATCATCACAACATCAGTACTGCTTGCAAGTACTCAGATCTTGATACTCTTTTGGTTGCCCTTCAAATGTGTCCCCAATGCCTCCAGGTGAAGCAGCTGTTGCGAGAAGCATCCTTCCTTCTGGACAATGAGGTGGTGACATTTCTGGCTTTGGTAGCAAAGAAAGATCGTTTGCTAGACTCGAATGCTGCAGGCTTTGCCTTTCATGGTGCGAGCTACTGTGGCTCCGTGGAGTGTGTAAGGAACTTGCTGAAAGATTGCTGGAATCCTGACCTCAGAGATTCTCAGCAAGCAACTCCTCTGATGTATGCCTTGGCAGGTGGGCAGTTGAGCATGGCTTCCTACCTTGTAGAGAGAGGAGCTGATCTCAGGAAGACAGACCAGAATGGGCAGACTTGCTTTCACTATGCCGTTGGTGCAGACAGTCCAAAAGTGCTTGAATGGGTGAGGGCCAAAAGTAATTTGGATGTCAATGCAAAAGACAGGAGTGGGTGCACACCTCTCCTCAAAGCTTGTTCCGAAGGTAGACGCCAGTCTGTGCGCTGGATGCTGGAAAACGGGGCTGATCCTGTGGTCCGAGATGTTTCTGGAGCCACATGTCTCCACAAAGCTGCTGCAGCTGGAGATGCTGAACTGGTGAAAATGTTTGAAGTCCTTGGGATGACAGTCACTGATTACTCAGGCTACACCCCAATGATGTCTGCTTTCCAGTCAGGCAATTTTCTAGTCACCTGCCTTTTCCTCCAGCATAGTATTGAAAATGCTACTGGCACCTTCGAGGAAAGCATGCGCAGACCAGCTGCTATGCCCTGACCACCACAAACTCCAGGCTCTTCTTATTTTGCTGCACCTTCAGCCTGGCAGTTTTGATTTAAGTGGCTGCCAGTTCCATTCTGAGTCTTGGGAGCTGTTCCTGTGGAGTTTGTTTCCTCATAGTTTGAGTTTTGTCTTTTCTCCAAAGACACCATCGATTGTAATAAGTGATATTTCAATCTTTTACCCAGTGGGTTTGTTGTATTTATGGTTTTTCATTGTACTGTATGAATTCCATTTCATTGTGTAGGTTAGTCCAGTCGGCCTTGTCAGGACTGATACAAGGTATCTTTGTTGTCTCATGATGTTAGAAGAAAATGGGTCTGTAGGTTGTTCCTTACTGAGTAGACTACATGACCAAAACATGAAGGAATCAAGAAATGATTTGTTCTTCCCATCCTCAACCTTCACTCTGACATCCCACCATGCATCCCGAGCAACTGCCCCCTCTCTGCCTTCTACTTCCATGAACCACTCACATCTCTCCTCTGGTGTGTCGCAGCCTGCAGGCTCTACCTCTCAGAGCAATGGACCTCAGCATCAATGATGTCCTTGCTCATGCTGTGCTCAAGCAGCTCCCTGATTACTATCTCTCAAATAGGCCAAAAAGAAGTTTTGAGAATTCCTGTGAATGAAATGGCTATCCTTTTTGTTTTGATATTTTGGCCTCTTACCACATTTTTAGCCAGTCTTGGATGCTTTGTTGAGGAACTTTAGTGATGAGATTTTATTGTGCTGACAGTTTGTGCTGACAATTTTTCTGAAGGTGAGAACTTGGAATCATTTAGATTGTGTATGGTGTGTGAAACAAACTTGACGTGACAATTGATGACAGCCAAAACCCCAGCAGCTAGGGGTTCTAGATGATGAGGCAGGCATCCAGCGGCCTCTGCTGTATGATGTAGCCTAGTCTCACATTTCAGTCATCTCGGCCACCTCAGCCTAGATCACAGCATGACAGCCTGATCACATGTCGCAATTAGATCTTGGAATTCATTTATTTGTCTTTACAATATTTATCTTCACACTCGCTAGCGTACTTACTTACTGCCCGTCGACCCTAGCAGGGTATAGGCCGCCAACCACAGCTCTCCACAGTCCTCTGTCCTGGGCCATCCTCTCTAGCTGGTTCCAGGTGTAGCCCATCCTAGTGGTGTCAGCCTGAAGGTCACGCCGCCAGGTGTTTCTTGGATGGCCTCTCTTCCGCAAATTTCACAAATTTCCGACAACGCTTTAAGTAAAAATGTGATTGTGAAAATATTATGTATGCATAATTAGGTGTGCAACTGCAAGCTACATGAAGTTTTTTTCTTGCATTTTGATCTGATAGAAACATGGAAGCATGTGAATTTTTGTGGAAATGTCATATTGGTGTATATGTTGATGATTATTATCAGTTTCATATACACTGTTGTTTATCTTACTACATCTGCAAAATTAGAGACACATTGCAACAGTAATTGAAGTTGTCTTTTTCCTTCTTTTTTTTCCCCCAAACGGCTTGATTCGGCCCATGATTGTTTTGATAGTGATGCAACTGGCCCTTCAATTTCATGTCTTGGAGGGCACCTGTACTTTAAAACAGCTGTGTTTGCTTTATTACATCATTCATCTTTTTGTGTGGAAGTAATATTATTGCATTAGTATACTTCTATCACTGGCCATCAGCCATTGCATGCATTGTTAACTATTCACAAATGTGCCAAATTAAGTGTATGTCAAAATGTGTTCAATTTTCGAATCTTTGCACTAGTGCTTGTCTTTTATGAATGTCATGGAGATCTATCAAAGATCTCTCTTTTTTATAATATATGTATTTCATTTGTTGACTTAAGAATAAACACTTGTCATTTGTCATATCATGTGAAGTATTTTATTCAATTCATATTGCCTCTCTATTGCTAAGGAGTAAAACAGAGTAACTGTGAGGCATTGACACTGTAGTGTGACTTACTCTTGCAGTTGCAGTGAGCCAGCATTAGGCCGGAATGCACTGCAGGGAATGGAGAAGGTGCATGCATTGTTAACTTTTCACAATTGTGCCAAATGAAATGTACCTCAAAATGTGTTCTATTTTCATATCTTTGCATTACTGCTTTCTGTTATGACTATCATGGAGATCTATCAAAGATCTCTGTTTGTTTTAAATATGTATTTCAATTGTTGTCTTAAGAATAAACACTCGTCATTTGTCATATAATGTGAAGTATTTTATTCAACTCCTATCGCCTCTCCTTACCAAGGAGATAAACGGAGTAACTGTGAGGCATGGACACTGTATTGTGACTTATCCTTGTAGTTGGAGTAAGCCAGGTTTAGGCTGGAATGCACTACAGGGATTGGAGAAGGTGCATGCATTGTTAACTTTTCACAATTGTACCAAATGAAATGTATGTCAAAATGTGTTCTATTTTCATATCTTTGCATTACTGCTTTCTGTTGTGACTATCATGGAGATCTATCAAAGATCTCTGTTTTAAATATGTATTTCAATTGTTGACTTAAGAATAAACACTCGTCATTTGTCATATAATGTGAAGTATTTTATTCAATTCCTATTGCCTCTCCTTACCAAGGAGATGAACGGAGTAACTGTGAGGCATGGACACTGTATTGTGACTTATCCTTGTTGTTGGAGTGAGCCAGGTTTAGGCTGGAATGCACTACAGGGATTGGAGAAAGTGCTGCCATGCTATGCAAGGCTAATTCCCTCCTACACTATCAATGGGGCCAACCCCGTATCGGCCATGCTGCTCCAGCTACAGGTTGTAAATAATAAAATAATAATAATACAGACTATTTGTACGCACATACCTTCCCTAAGCTCATGGCGTTTACAATGAAAAAGTCCACACTCATACAAAGCATACCAACACTCGCACACTGTACAGTTGAAATAAAAGAAAAATTAAATACAATACAATTAATTAAATAGTA
>JAWQFJ010035149.1:0-10506 GCA_034096865.1 Theodoxus fluviatilis | reverse complement strand
CAAGTGGACATTTTGAGAGCAGAAGCTTGCACTTGTTTCCCATAGACAAGTGTGAAAGTGTTAGTGATGATTGCGTGTGATACCAATACCACATGGAACTGTATGGCTGAGTGATTTGAAATAGTGCATGGTGGTGAAAACCTGTACACAGTGATGCCTGTTCTGGTCAGGTTGACCACTGCACTACACTGCAGAGAAGTGGTCTGAAAGTTGGGGGTGGGGAGTGGGGGTGTGTGTTTGGTAACAATATTTGTGTGAGCATAGATGACAGTATTATGAAATTGGATTTTGTGGTAATGAACACTTCATTAAAATCCACAGGAAACTGATTGCATCAAGATAGTTTAAGTGTTGTCATTGAGAGTGTGTTTGTGCTTTGTTTACAGAATTAAACCTGAAAACCCATCCTGTGATTTTTGTGTTAGTGCCTTTATGTTTATTACATGATCCATTGGTAACATACCAAAAATGCTGACCTGACACTTATACCAAACTCATTGCATCAGTTTGCTGAAAATGGTCTGTTGGATGTCAATGGTGTCCGGACAATCGCCACCCGGACAATCGCCACCCAGACAATTGCTACCCGGACAATTGCCACCCGGTCAACCGCCATCGAAGACATTTGCCACTCGAGTCTTTCGCCACCCGGACAATAGCCACCCGAGTCTTTCACCACCCGTGTCTTTCGCCACCCAAACCCAAGTCAATTACAAGATACAAGATAGTTTATTGTCATCATAAGTCAAATACATAGGTCAAATAAAATGAAAAAATTATCAATATAAAATTGAAAGTTTAGCATCAGCGCACGCACACACATACATCACATCACATCACATGCAACAAGTCATTTAGTCTGCAGCGCGTTTAAAACAGCGCAGCACGTCTCGTGCTGAGGAAGGGAAAACGGGATCATGTGACACTCATGCTTAGGCATCTACACTGGCTTCCCGTAAAATTCCGCTGCCAGTACAAAATTGCTGTTTTGGCCTACCGTCATTTTGATGGTACTCTTCCTGTGTATCTTTCGGCATCCCTTCGCACATATCA
Organism: Theodoxus fluviatilis; assembly: GCA_034096865.1. Classification (NCBI taxonomy): domain Eukaryota; kingdom Metazoa; phylum Mollusca; class Gastropoda; order Cycloneritida; family Neritidae; genus Theodoxus; species Theodoxus fluviatilis. The sequence goes on along the minus strand of JAWQFJ010035149.1, from coordinate 9,453 downwards.
ACCATCCCGTTCTCTCTGTTCAGCAAATGAAAAGCTTCTCAAAATTCCTAAACGTAGTACAAAATCTTTTGGTGAGTGTAGTTTTAGTTTCAGCGCCCCCTCTGTCTGGAACTCGCTGCCGGCTGGCCTGCGGGGCACACCCACTTGACCTTTTTTAAAGTCGCAACTGAAGACTCACATGTTTCGACTTGCTTTTGTTTGATTGTAGGTTTTTGACTCGCAGGCGAAGCAAAAGTGAGTCTATGTACTCCCCCTTTTCGTCTGTCCAGGTGTTCGGTCTGGGCGTCCAGGCGTCCGAAAACTTTAACGTTGGATTTTTCTCGGAGACTATTAAGTCTATCCATACCAAATGTGGCATGATGGTGTATGATGACAAGGCCTCAAAAAACATACATGGTGACTTAACCTTGTTTCAAGGTCAAGGTCGCAGGGGCCATAAATGTTGTCTAAAAACAGTTATTTTTCACATTTTCTCAATTTTCTCTGAAGTTTTTGAGATTGGATACCTGACCTATATACGGTATATAGAGCAAAGTAATCCCTATCTTTTGATACCAGTTTGATTGACCTTGCTTCAAGGTCAAGGTCACAAGAGCTCTTCAAAGTTGGATTGTATACATATTTTGAAGTGACCCTGACCCTGAACTGTGGAAGATAACTGTTTCAAACTTAATAATTATGTGGGGCACATGTTATACTTTCATCATAAGACACATTTGGTCACATATCATCAAGGTCAAGGTCACTTTGACCCTTATGAAATGTGACCAAAATGGGGTAGTGAACCACTAACAGTGACCATATCTCATGGTGGAATGTGCCAATAATCACCATTGTGCTCCCTACGTCTTGAATTAACAGCTTTGTAATGCATGACCTTGGATGACCTTGACCTTGGGTCAAGGTCACGTGTATTTTGGCTGGAAAAATGTGTAAAGCATTTCTTAGTGCATGATGTCATTGGTAGGTTTAGTTGTTTGACCTTGACCTTGAAGGTCATCTGAAGGTCAAGGTCATATAAAGTTCAGGGTCAAGGATGTGAGTCCTATGGGCTTTGCCGTTCTTGTTCTTCTCATGATCATGTATGTTGTTGTATCCATTCTCAGGTCTGTAAGTTGTATTATGTTTTGTATTATCCCTCCAGGTTTACTGGAGGTCCTACAGACTTTATCTGTCTGTCTGTCTGTCTGTCTGTGTGTGTGTGTCTGTCCCGACTCCACGGCTTATATCTCAAAAACTACAGGACGGATTTCCTTGAGATTTTGCACACTAACTGGAAGTTAGGTCCGATTGAATGTATCAAATTTTCAGAATCGAGGCTTGAAGAGAAAGCGGTTTTTTGACTCACATGCGAAGCAAAAGTGAGTCTATGTACTGAGCCGTGTTGTCCGTCCGTCCGTCCGTCCGTCCGGGCGTCCGGGCGTCCGGGCATAAAAAACTTAAACGTTGGATTTTTCTCGGAGACTATTAAGTCTATCAACACCCAATTTGGCATGATGGTGTATGATGACAACGCGTCAAAAAACGTACATAGTGACTTGACCTTGCTTCAAGGTCAAGGTCGCAAGGGCCATAAATGTTGTCTAAAATACAGCAATTTTCCCCATTTTCTCATTTGTCTCTGAAGTTTTTGAGATTGGATACCTGACCTATATATGGTGTATAGAGCAAAGTAATCCCTATCTATTGATACCAAGTTGATTGACCTTGCTTCAAGGTCAAGGTCACAGGAACTCTTTAAAGTTGGATTGTATACATATTTTGAAGTGACCTTGACCCTGAACTATGGAAGATAACTCTTCCAAACTTCACAACATTGTAGTACACATGTTATACTTTCATCATGAGACACATTTGGTCACATATCATCAAGTTCAAGGTCACTTTGACTCTTATGAAATGTGACCAAAATGGGGTAGTGAACCACTAAAAGTGACCATATCTCATGGTAGAAAGTGCCAATAAGCACCATTGTGCTTCCTATGTCTTGAATTAACAGCTTTGTGTTGCATGACCTTGGATGACCTTGACCTTGGGTCAAGGTCACATGTATTTTAGTAGGAAAAATGTGCAAAGCAGTTCTTAGTATATGATGTCATTGCTAGGTTTAGTTGTTTGACCTTGACCTTGAAGGTCACCTGAAGGTCAAGGTGATGTAAAGGTCAAGATCAAGCATGTGAGTCGTATGGGCTTTGCCCTTCTTGTTATGTTATGTTGTATGACTGTGCCAAATTTCAAAGAAATGCATGCATGGTTGCTAAGGAAACTGCTGTGCTGAAGTTTCAAAACTTTTATTTCAAATTTTCTCAGAAACACATTTCCGAGGGTAAGTATATTCAAATACCTGTAACTCGGAGACTAATTGTCCGATTTTCAAACGGTTTTCACCATTGTGATTGCCATTTAAAATACTTTCAGACAGAGTAAAAAAACTGAAAATGGCCCAGTGGGACAAAGGGAATCATTCCGTGGTGGAGGGTCACATATAGTTATATAGTAAGAATAGTCTTTCACAGTAGTGAGTGAGACCACGGATCTATATTTTATATAAAAACCGCTGGCGCTGAACCTCCAGGTTTTGGAACACACAAAAAATTGGGTTCAAACCCGCAATCTCTCGAGAAAAGAGGGGGGGAAAACACACACACAAAAACACAAAAAAGGTCGGGTTCGAAAAAAGTTTCAGCGCGGATTCGAATCCGTTCACGCATGACCTAACGTTACAATTGTCCAGCGCTTTACCATCTGAGCCATTCATTTGGCAACTGACGTTACTACGTGTTTGTAAAGGAATTATAACGTTCTTTTCTGTAAACTCCCTCGCTTCATATTTTGCACTGTAAATTGTATAAAAATGGATGATAGTTCATGAAATTTGAGTGGTCTTGTACATTTTAGGATACTTAAGGTCTATTTCTGCCAAGTTTATTATCGATTCACTGCCATTAGGCCAAGCCAACAGACTACCAGTACCAAGTTGTTGCGCTTAAGTCAGGACAGACAGAACGAACGAACGAACTTTATTTTACAAGGGTAGTGAATTAGGCAGTATTGCCTTTCTTACTTACATTCAGCCCTTGAGGCAAAATATTCAAATGTGGTAAGAGAGAGAGAGAGAGAGAGAGAGAGAGAGAGAGACAGAGAGAGAGAGACAGAGAGAGACAGAGACAGAGAGAGAGAGAGAGAGAGAGAGAGGGGGAGGGGAGCTGGGAAAAGGGAGGAAGGGAAGAGAATGAGAGTAAGAGGGTGGGTAGGAGAGAGAGAGAGAGAGAGAGAGAGAGAGACAGAGAGAGAGACACAGAGAGAGAGAGAGACAGAGAGAGAGTGAGAGAGAGAGAGGGGGGGGGAGGGAAGCTGGGAAAAGGGGAGGAAGGGAAGAGAGAATGAGAGTAAGAGGGTGGGTGGGAGAGAGAGAGAGAGAGAGAGAGAGAGAGAGAGAGAGAGAGGGAGGGAGAGGAGAGAGAGAGCGAGAGAGAGAGAGGAGAGAGAGAGAGGGAGAGAGAGAGAGAGAGAGAGAGAGAGAGAGAGGAAATTGCAAGCCGCCGAATGTTGCAGATTTCTACTCTTGCTAGCGTCGAAAGACACGCGGAAACGGAAAAGATAACTCTGTTTGACTCGATTTCGATTCGACTAAGCATTTCCGTCCGCTATTCCGTCAATTGACCTTTGAGTGAGGCAGTTTTTGAGATATATATCAGCTTCTAAGTGGGACTGAATTTCAGATCGTACATGCAAATGACGTCATGCTATTAATGACGTCAAATTTGGCTTTGCCGTCAAATGTCATTTCAATAATTTTTAGACCGGTAATTTCGAGAATACGACCTTAGAAAACCACTTTCTCTTCAAACCTCGATTCTGAAAATTTGATACATTCAATCGGACCTAACTTCCAGCCAGTGTGCAAAATGTCAAGGAAATCCGTCCAGTAGTTTTGGAGAAATGAGCCGTGAAGTCGGGACAGACAGACAGACAGACACACAGAAAATCCTTCTTCCTCCTTCTCCAATGTTCTCTAAATTATTCATTCTCGCATGGATTCTATATAGGACCCACGCTCCTGGAAACTCTACTTGCAAATGACGTCACGTTGTTAATGACGTCAAACATTACGCAATTTGGCCATTCCATGAACCGCGTATTTGGGGAGGCGCTCTGGAGTGTACGACCTTAAAAAACCATTTTTTCTTCAAGCCTCGATTCTGAAAATTTGATACATTCAATCGGACCTAACTTCCAGTTAGTGTGCAAAATCTCAAGGAAATCCGTCCAGTAGTTTTTGAGATATAAGCCGTGGAGTCGGGACAGACAGACAGACAGACAGACAGACACACAGACAGATAAAGTCTGTAGGACCTCCAGTAAACCTGGAGGGATAAAGTCTGTAGGACCTCCAGTAAACCTGGAGGGATAAAAGTTATTTCTGGACAAACTCAGTCGAACATTTGTTATCGTTGCATAAATGAAGCATCATGCATGTCCACTCTCAGAATTATGTCCCTTGCATTGATCTTGAGTGTATCGAGGCTAAACATTTCGACAAAATTGTCTACAATTGAACCCGTGTTTCTTTCCTGCCTTTGAAAAAGCCCCCGTGCCAACCGAGATGTCATCATAGTATGTTCTATCAAGTGGAAAAATTGTTGCAATGTCAGCAACTGTTTCACCGACTCTCACGCCAGGGCGCAGCCAGTGTGTTTTCTGACTTTCACCTTGCCAACTGTAATTGGCCGTTGCCTAGTGACCCGCCTCGACTCGGGGCTGCCCTGCGTTCAAGAGGACCTAGCGCTCGGCGAGCGCTTGGCGAGCCCCAAAAGTGTACACTGGAACGACTCGTCATGACCGAGCGCTAGCCAAGATGGCTTCCACGATGCCTTCTCATCGTCGCGGAGTACGCTTCTCAACCAACTGAGTGAACCAGCAGCTGCAGACTGCTCGCTTCTTGTGCATTAAGGCTCGGCGCCGCTCGATTAGAAAATTATGTTAAAACGATAATGCTGACTTGGCGTATGCAAGAATTTCTCAATGCTCACATCAAGTGAGGTTACACAACAAACTAAGGGTTAATGTAAAATATTGAGTTGCCTCCCTTGAAATCTTTTAGGCGTCTCAAAGACCCTATACAATAAGATGGTTCATCCGGCACTCGGCCTATATAAAACATGATGACGGAGCCGACCGTGGCGCCCCAAGCGGAATCATTGACGCTCGAGTCAAGGGAGACAATCTTCCACATACCGCGTGAGCGATGCATGTTGACAATTAAGCGCTCTTTGCCACTCGTGAACACCAACATCAGTGAAGCGCTTCACTTGTTGAAGGGATGTAACTCTTATGCGCTGCTTGGGTAAATGCTAAGATGGCGGATATGAACGCTCTTTCGCCACGTGAAGCAGTAGTACGTGTTTTGTTTGATGAAATGGCATCAGAAATGGCATCAATAGGAAGTGATGAGCCATGCAATTCCTGCCATAATCATGGCAATTGCAACATCAAAAGAGAAGAAGGAGCCACTAGGCACCGCACGAATAGAGGACTACGTTGAGAAAACGGTGCCGACCTATGGTGATGGACTCTTCAGGGCACATTTTCGGATGTGTCGAGCATCGTTTCAGGTTAGTATTTGTTTGGTGCGTTCTGTTATTTTACATTTTATACTCTCTTCTCTCTCTCTCTTCTGTCTCTGTCTCTCTCCCTGTGCGTAGCACGGGTACCCGCTAGTGCATCATTAATTTAATACTCATCAACATTTTCGCAAACAAAAATTGTATGAATTCAGTTGCCAAAACTCTTCAACTCTGATTCAGAATCACTCAATTGTGATCAAGCCTCAAGGCGATATTTATCATCTAACGTGAATCATTCATTATCAAGACTGCTGAGGTGCTGACGTGACTAAATCAGCAGATTTTCGAAAACAAATATCGGCACACCTACAGTTCAGCAGATTTAGAGTACACTTCAAGTTCTGTATTTTATTGCGCTTAGCTCAAAACACATATATAATCATTACTTACCTCTCTTTTTTTTTCCACGGAAAATTAAAAAATGACTTCTGTGGACATGCATAGCGCGAGTTCAGACAGTTAATCGCACTGCAATGGACACCTCCTTGCCTTGATTTCTTATTCGTGGTCGACATTTTTTACCGGCTAATCACGGTTACCGCTTGGTAGGCTCTACGTGCCGAGGGTTGATTTCAGTCATTGTATGACTGAAATCAACCCTCTTAATTCCGCTTAGTGTGAAGCGCTTCACTGATGTTGGCGTTCACGAGTGGCAAAGAGCGCTTAATTGTCAACATGCATCGCTCACGCGGTATGTGGAAGATTGTCTCCCTTGACTCGAGCGTCAACGATTCCGCTTGGTGGCGCGCGTGACCCTCATTTCGCAGGAAGTGACCGGATGAACCATCTTATTGTACAGGGTCTTTGGGCGTCTGTCGTAGAAATTTTTGCTGACATTATAATAATAATAATTCTTATAATAATAATAATAATAATAATAATAATAATAATAATAATAATAATAATAATAATAATAATAATATTAATAATATTAATAATAATAATAATAATAATAATAATAATAATAATAATAATAATAATAATAATAATAACAATAATAATAATAATAATAATAATAATAATAATAATAATAATAATAATAATAACAATAATTATAATTATAATTCGCATTTATAACGCGCATTTCTTGCAAGAACTCAATGCGCGGGCATAGCCACATTTACACGCAGTTACTCGTCAGCCATATTACATAGCACAACACTCGAACGACTATCATACCAGGACTTGAAAAAAACACTAGGAGGTTACAGAAAAGCAAGACGAAACATATGGGTTTTAAACTGAGATTTAAAATGGACATAGTTGGTGCATCACGTAGGCCAGCCGGCAGGGAATTCCAGACACTAGGGGCAATGAAACTCAAACTACGCTCTCCAAAAGACTTGGTACTACGCTTTGGAATTTTCAGAAGCTTTTCACTTGATGAGCGGAGAGAACGGGAAGGGTGATAGGTACAAAGGGAGGCCGACAGATATGCCGGAAGGGTTGTATGAAAATGACGGTACGCCAAAACAGCAATTTTGTACTGGCAGCGGAAATTAACGGGAAGCCAGTGTAGATGTTTCAGGAGGGGTGTCACATGATCGCGCTTGCCCTTCATAAGAACCAGTCGTGCCGCACTGTTTTGAACTCGTTGCAGACGGTTTAATTGTTCTGCCGGAAGACCCGCCAGGAATGAATCTAGCTCGGTAATTTTTTCCGAGCAATTATTCTTTGAAAAAAGAAAAGAACAATATCAGCCTAACATCTTGTAACTTCTCGCATACGCTGGGTAATAATCACGAGTCGAAATGTGTGTCACAGCGCATATTTGTGATGACGACTTTCTTATGTTTCCCAAAGCCAAAGGCAGCCATTTTGGCCATGAGGCACAGCCTCGCCGTGGCGGGCTATCTAGCAATGAGCGACTTTTTAGGAAATTATCTCCCTTGCCGCCGCTTGGCGGCGCGTCGGCTCCAAGGGGCTTGGTTGGTACACAGGACAAGTTCTTTCGCTTAGATTAGACCTGAGTGTTCGAGGTTTTTTAATTGTTTTCTTGCTGTCGCTTTCAAATCTGTTCACAGTACTAGGCTGGCTGGTTTACTTAGATGTGATTTTTTTTAATGCGTGCTAGCTGATATTAGGTTTAGAGCTTGAATTTTCAATGATATTACGCTTACAACTCCAGTGTTCGAACCAATGAAAACCACGGAAAGAGATGGCCGTTTCGTTCCTTGCATCTCATTGGCCAGCTTGTCATGAGGTCAGCCCGTGATCACGCGCTGACCTCATGACAGTTGTAAGCGAAAAAGCGATTTGTAAGCGTAGATGTGATTTTTTTAATGCGTGCTAACTGATATTAGGTTTAAAGCTTGAATTTTCAATGGTATTACGCTTAGAACTCACTTTTTCGCTTACAACTGTCATGAGGTCAGCGCGTGATCACGGGCTGACCTCATGACAAGCTGGCCAATGAGATGCAAGGAACGAAACGGCCATCTCTTTCCATGGTTTTCATTGGTTCGAACACTGGAGTTGTAAGCGTAATATCATTGAAAATTCAAGCTCTAAACCTAATATCAGCTAGCACGCATAAAAAAAAATCACATCTAAGTAAACCAGCCAGCCTAGTACTGTGAACAGATTTGAAAGCGACAGCAAGAAAACAATTAAAAAACCTCGAACACTCAGGTCTAATCTAAGCGAAAGAACTTGTCCTGTGTACCAACCAAGCCCCTTGGAGCCGACGCGCCGCCAAGCGGCGGCAAGGGAGATAATTTCCAAAAAAGTCGCTCATTGAGTCAGGGCACTCTTGATCTTATGTTAAAGAATTGATTAAAAATATATTAACATAGATTTATAATAGCACAAAAAATAAAACTATTCTCCTAATCGCAAGAGTATGTAGATTCCTTATGTAAACTTTTTAGCCATTAAAAGACCACAATTTTGTGTATTTTGTACGAATTTTACCCTACAGTGCACGACCAATCTCGCGAAGACCGTAAATCGGAATGAAAGTCCAGGGAGGTAACTCTCCGTGACCCTGACGTTATTGCTATAGTCCGTTTGGAGAAATGAGTTGGAGGTAACAGTGGGGTGAGAATTCAGCAGCAAGGCGCCAGCCACTCTACCCACTAAAAAGCGCGGATCCTGTGTCCATACGACGTTGTCCTACTTCTGCAACTTGAACTCAGCAATGTAGTTACGCTTATGATAGGGATGTTTAAAATAGTAAACGACGTTTCTCAAATCTGCACACTTTGCCCGAATTACACTTTTAAAATATAATTCGGGCAAAGTGTGCAGATGTCAGAAACGTCGCTTTCTATTTTGAACATCCCTATCATAAGCGTAACTCCATTGCTGGGTTCAAGTTGCAGAAGTAGGACAACTTTTGTACGGACACAGGATGTGCGCTTTTAGTGGGTGTTGGAATACGAATGCTAAAATGGCCTATAGCAATAATGTCAAGGTTACGGAGAGTTACCTCCCTTGACTGTCATTCCGGTTTACAGTCTTTAAGATACAAGATACAAGATACAAGATACTTTATTGTCCTCATTGTTTACAAGGAAATTTGTTTTGTCGGTGGCAAAAACATAATACATACATACAAAAACAGAAACGTACACGAAGTTCAACATTAATTAAATCAATCACAGCGCTCAAGTTATGGAGTCCACACACTAATCATAGGCCATAAAATAAGATAGCATGCAATTGTATCATAATTTATTACTCTAACAAATGTAATAACACCATGTTACTTCAAGTAAATATACTTACTGAACGCGCGCATCAGATATAGTAAACATAAAGACACAATAAGATAGGACACATTTAGCGCTACAGCATAGGCAACTAGGCAATTCAATTTAATAGA
>JAWQFJ010035148.1:0-18555 GCA_034096865.1 Theodoxus fluviatilis | reverse complement strand
CCACTGGCGCAGATGCTGCACAGCAATTATGCCTTTTTTCTCTCTTTTTCTTTATCTCACAAGTGATATAGACTAGGCCTGGTAAAAGACCAGTATCCATAAGAACAATAAAAATACAGCCAGAGAACCACCAGAATCGGCGATAGGCCCTGGACGCCTAAGCAAGCCGAAGAATTCTATTCTATTCTACAAGTCGTTCAAGAGTCGAGCGCAATCGAGCGATTTTTCTCCTGCGCTGATGACGTCACGCCCGTGACACGTCACACGTCAGACGCCATTTTTTTTTCTCAAAGAGACGCACGCCTTCAATTTCATCGCACGTCTGCCTTTGCGCTCTGCATGTAAGTTCATCTCATAATACTCTGGCGTTGTTCTTTTATGATTAGCGACTTTCTTTTCACTTAGTTTTTCATACTAGACAGTAAAAGAACAACATTCCCGTAGACTGTACGACCGAATATAACATAATACGCCTGGGGTCGAAGGACGCCGGCAAAACAAGAAACAGACGACTAACAGTAACAGTAACACTAACGGACAAAATTTGATCAGTGGCAGTTTTCGTTCAATTAGCGCTGAACTGTTTTGTGTGGAAGAAGTAAACACAACAACTGCTGTGTATAAATTTTGCCTTGTCACCGCTGGGGAACAGCTTTTAAAAGTTGAATCTGTATCACTATCAGAATGGATCCAATTCCAAATAATTATTCCAGTGGTCGATGAAGAATTAACAATTACACGCAGGAATTTGAACGTAGGTCGTAGTTCAAAATAACTGGTGAATTTTCACGCATCTTCCTTTTTTTCTCTGCTTCGTTCAGTCTTCTTTCGATAAACCTGATTTCTTTTTTAAAACATTGTAGTTTGTCTACTGCGGAAAGTGTTCATACACAAAACTCAAAAGAGCTGGGAAAAAGGTCAAAGTCTCAGTACACCAGATCTCTCTTAAAATATCTAAACACAATTTTCTCCATTGGAAAGTACGTCCCTAACAAGCTGCATGGTCTAAATAAAGAAATAAACACCGGACGCATATGGTCAGCGCTCTGAGCAGCAGCTAGACGATCGAGCAGTAGGCTGCGATGGCATCTTGGGTCTCCCATGACTGGCATCAAATAGGTTAGAACGCTTTTTCTCTCATAACTTTGAACACTATGGTGTTTCTACTCTAGCAGGAATTAGAATTGACGCTTTCATTCTCTCATAACTAAAAATGAAGCGACGAAGGCACGGAGGAGAAAATTGCGCTGCATTATCATGTTTAACTTTACCAGATTATTATACGGCTGTAGAGTGTAGTCACAGTAGTCATAGTGGAGAGTCTTTTTTTTGCTTCCCCCGAGACGAAACGAGATGTAGTAAATAAATGGATGCAAAATTCAAGACGTCTAGATTTGACGGGGAAGAAAAGAAAAGAAAAAAAACTCCGTTGTTTGTGATGCACAATTTCACTGTACTAGTACCTCATGTCTAAGTTTGCAGAATTAGGAATGCAAGTCGCCAAAACTTGCAGACTCCTATTTGTTGTTATTCTCGCCAGCGTCAAAAGACACGGGAAAAGGGGGACGTAACTCTAAATCCGTTCCTCACTCCGCGTATAGCAAAAATAGCAGAGTGCGCGGTCTTATTAATGTATACGTGTAGGTACGTGCGCAAACGGGAGAGAGAGGGGCTCGCAGCGCTCGCGTAAGGCTGTGAGCTAGGATTCGGTTCGCGGCAGTGTTGACTTGCACTATTTTGCGTCCCTCGTCTCTATTTTTAGTTGCGCGAGAATGCGGTCTTTTCAGGGACGTGGTTCACGTTTTTCTCGTCATGCCCGTACAAGTTTGAAAGATTTCCGTCCCGTGGAAGCTGAGATCGAAGTTTTTGAAGTTTTCCCTCATCAAAACACCTGTTTTTCTACAAAAACGTATGTATGCAATTTTCTCAAACTTTCTGCAGTTGTTAATCGTATCTTTATGAATAAGTCTGTGAAATTTAAAAGAAATTGATGGCCTAGAAAAAAAGATTTTAATGACTGAAGAGGGTCGCCGTTTACTTCGTGAGTGAGAATGACTGGCGAATAAACTAAGTAAAGGGCGTGAAAGGCTGCAAATTCAAAGGTCTAAATACTGCTACATTGATCATACAGTGTCAGTGTGTTATTAATGCATTAGATAGTATATTGACGTTTGTTTCTTTGTTGTAAGTGTGTTGTTACATTGATTTTAGCAGTAGTATCGTTGTTAATGAGTTTTGAAAGTCGAATCCGTATTCATTAAATTTGAAGTTTTCCCTCATCAAAACACCTGTTTTTCTACAAAAACGTATGTATGCAATTTTCTCAAACTTTCTGCAGTTGTTAATCGTATCTTTATGAATAAGTCTGTGAAATTTAAAAGAAATTGATGGCCTAGAAAAAAAGATTTTAATGACTGAAGAGGGTCGCCGTTTACTTCGTGAGTGAGAATACTAAGAAGGTATGTTTACATTTGTGCATTTTTTGACATTTACTTTGGAAAGTCAGCCAGCATGTTACCTAAATTTATTAGTTTTCTACATTATCTAGAAGAACCTGGTGAACAAAGTACAGTACAAGACTAGCTTCATTATGGTTATCTTTCTCGCAGCGCATTGAATATTTTTCTTGTGCTTTCAGGGGGCAGTGAGTGTTCAGGATGCCAAAGTGCAAGAAGACAAGCAGACTGCTTCTCTCCTAGACATTGAATGTACTACATAATCAAAGTATGAAATCTATGAAAGTATGAAACAAGCCTGAAAATGCTGTTTAACCTTTGTCTGAGATGTACACTTTGCTTAAAAGCTATTTTCCTGTTGCAAATGTAGATCACTAGATGCACAGATATGTTGAGCATGTTTAAAAGGGGAAACGCAACTCGCGACCACAAACATTTGTTGTGTAATGCACACATTGAATCTTAATACTTTTTTCAACACTCTATTTTCTTCATTAACCTGAATATTCAAGAATTCATTTACAATTATATTTTGTTGTTGCTGCTATAGTTTTTGTTGTGCTTCTTGTCGTTCAGTGAGAGTAACATCAGCGTTCACTAATCAATTAGCAGATTACATAATCAAAGAATGAAATCTAAGAAATTATGTCTGAAAATGTTGTTTAACATTCTTTTTGGTTGTAAACTTTGTCCAGTTTAAATTTTCCTGTGGCAAACTAGATTCAAAGATGTTAGACATGTATGAAAGGGGAATCGCATTTTGTGAATATGAACATTTGTTATGTAATACACAAATTGAATCTTAATAAATTGTTCAATTTTTTTGAAAATGATATAGTCATATACTGTTTTGGGTTTTGTTGTAACCTTTATGTAAATGTCTTTGTTTTTCATGTAGCTTCAAAATTAAGAAAGTTATGGCTATTTCTGTTCCCGAGACAAGCAATTTGATCACAAGTTTCCTTATGACAAAAGGTTCAATAATTTCACGTTAATTTATTCATTTAATATATCGTAACTTTTTAACTAATTAACTTACAGCAGTGATACTTATATCACTGAAAAGGTATTTTTAAGCTTTCAGGTGATATAAGTCTTATTGTTATCTGTCAAAGTTGTTTTTTTTGTTAACATACCTAATACGTGTAGGTATGTCAGTGAGGCCATTTTGACGTCTGCGCAGAAACTGGTAAAGGGGTCTATATAAAACGTGCATCGGCGCTATCGGCGCTATCGGCGACTATCAGCGACTATCGGCCCAGCTAAAGTTGAAGCATAGTGGCTAGCTTATACTTATAGAACTTTATACTCTATCCTCTGTATGAATAATCACTTTTATGAATTTTCTGTATGTATTTTATGTATTGTAGAGGCAACAGTAACGCATGCATGGAAAACTTCAACAATGGTCAAAATAAATCTTGTCCGCTTGTTAATTACTGATGCTGCCATACATCATTACAGTTTCTAGTCGATTAACAATAAATACGCGGGACGCTGAGCGTCCCAATGACCGACAATTTGCCAGTTTCATTCAAACACAGAGAGGTTATTCTGCCTGAAATACACGATAGTCGCCGATAGCGCCGATAGTCGCCGATAGTCGCCGATAGCGCCGATGCACGTTTTATATATACCGTTTATAGTATAGGCCTACTGCAGCTACAGCAACAGGATCAAGGCTCCGCACTGCTCCAACAGGAAATTATGTGGAAACAACAGTGCTGACTTACACCTTAAGCAACCATTTCTCAACACCGTACTTGCGTTGTTGTTCTGAGGTTCGTGGATGACTTGCATGTCGAGGCAAAGAGCTCTCTTCTTTCCTCACGGCAGAGTTCATCAAGAGATAAAGTAAACACATCGCTCTGAAGGGCACGTAACTCATGTCGCTTCGTATGGTTTTCGTAGGGACAACATTTCCTTTCCTTGAGCACCAATTTCTTCTATTATTCATTTCAGGAGGAACATCGGCGAAACAACAAAGGCCAAAAAAAGGCAGAAAAAAGCGCCAAAAAGGTTGGGATATCCACGACCAGCAAGGTAACAGCATTCCATTGTTCTTTAGGATCAATTTCTTGTCCTTTTACGAGTTTCAGGGACTGAAAGGAATTTTTCGTTCAACCGTTGAGAATGAGATCGCTGTCAAATGGCGTTTCGGTCAAAATCCCCCCCCCCCCCCCCCTCAAAACTTACTAATTTACTACCTAATTTGCACAGCAGTGCTTTACAATGGTGCGAAAGTTGACCATATTCAATCAACAACTACTCACATAAGCGTAAGCGATGAATATTTTCTAAATTCTGAAGGAACATAAATAGGACATTTCCATTGACAAGATGGGCAATGGAAAATGGCTTTGATCGAAAGACGCTACCATTATGCGCTCATTATGGAAGCGTCTACCTGAGCTCTTCCATCGATATCTGATTATTTGGTTGATATTTGGCACCTAAGGTAAACTTCTTTCTTTCTTTCTCTCGAACTTTGCATTTTGGAGTAGCCACTTTTTCACTTTCTTCTAAAGGGCTATCTATGCTCAAAATGGACGCGTTGTCGTAACGGACATTTCTCAATCTAGTAAGACATTATCCTCAAATCGGATTGATTTCGACATCCTGAGACTTGTCATTTATGATACTTCTTCTGTCTTTCTCGCGCACACTTCAGATAAATTGCATTTTGATCAGTTGGACGCGGTCCTTGTCTTTATTTCACTGCCACGAGCTAAGCGCATCTGAGTGAGGCTGTTTTTTGACGACGCTGCTGTCTTCGTCTAAATGCCCGGGCAAGAGTTCACTAGGGGTCATATGGTAATTAGCAGCTGCGACTTGATGGTAGGTTAGAAAACTTCTGGTGCTATATGTCGAGGTATGTTTCGGGTCTGTGTTGAGGAGTGATTATTGCTAGATCGTGGCAAAAGGATGGCAAAAAGTTTAATTAGATCAAAATCTAATCGAAAATACTCATAATAGATTATTATAACGTATAATGTCTGCACAAAACCCACAGAAGATAAGTAAACAAACCACACCATACGTACCGAGCAGACGAACACGATCGAACCGTAGCCACTACGCCAGCAGACGATCAAACTAGTTTGATATAATGTTTCATGTAAAGCACGAATGAGTGGCAGCAGATACCTGTTTAGTTCTGGCTTGAATTGACAATTTCGTTTCCCTGATCTGGCGAAGACCGAAAATTCAGGATCATCGAGTCGATGAGAGATCAATCAACTTACCCGCACTCAGCGGTAACCATTGGGTCGATGATGACAACAAAATGGCATTAAATCACAAAACAAAGTTTCATGACAACTAAAATCACCAATTATATTAATAACTGACCATTTTTTACTCACATGCGAAGCAAAAATGAGTCTATGTACTGAGCCGTGTCGTCCGTCCGTCCGTCCGTCCGTCCGTCCGGGCGTAAAAAACTTAAACGTTGGATTTTTCTCGGAGACAATTGAGTCTATCAACACCAAATGTGGCATGATGGTGTATGATGACAAGGCCTCAAAAAACATACACAGTGACTTGACCTTGCTTCAAGGTCAAGGTCACAGGAGCCATAAATGTGGTCTCAAAAACAGTCATTTTTCACATTTTCCCAATTTTCTCCCACGTTATTGAGAATGGCGACCTTAGCTACAAGTGGTATATAGGTCAAAGCATGCTCTATCTTTTGATACCAGTTTGGTTGACCTTGCTTCAAGTTCAAGGTCACAGGAGCTCTTCAAAGTTGGATTGTATACATATTTTGAAGTGACCTTGACCGTGAACTATGGAAAAAAACTGTTTCAAACTTAATAATTATGTGGGGCACATGTTATACTTTCATCATGAGACAAATTTGGTCAATTATCATCAAGGTCAAGGTCACTTTGACCCTTATGAAATGTGACCAAAATGGGGTAGTGAACCACTAAAAGTGACTATATCTCATGGTAGAAAGTGCCAATAAGCACCATTGTGCTTCCTATGTCTTGAATTAACAGCTTTGTGTTGCATGACCTTGGATGACCTTGACCTTGGGTCAAGGTCACATGTATTTTGGTAGGAAAAATGTGTAAAGCATTTCTTTGTGTATGATGTCATTGGTAGGTTTAGTTGTTTGACCTTGACCTTGAAGGTCACCTGAAGGTCAAGGTCATATAAAGGTCAAGGTCAAGCATGTGAGTCGTATGGGCTTTGCCCTTCTTGTTACACTTACAGCTAGTGCTCAAAGCAACAATTAAATCAGAGTTAGTTGATATGCTTAAAGTGTACAAACCCCCCCACCCCCACCCCCAACCCCCAACCACCCCCCCCACCCGCTACCCCCCCGCCCCCAAAAAGAAGAAAGAAAAAAAAGAGCGACAACACGTGTGTGTGCGTGTGTGTGTTTGTGTGCGTGTGTTTGTGTGTGTGTGTGTGTGTTTGTGTGTATGTGTGTGTGTAAGTGTGTGTGTTTGTGTTTGTGTGTGTGTGTCGGGGAGGGGAGGGGAGGAGGAGGAGGAGGGACTGGGAGGAGATAGGTGGGGGTGGGGAGGGGGGGGGGGGTCGGATGGAGGTTGGTTGGTAGGAAGAAGAAAGGGGGAAAGGAATGTGACCGTGAATGAGAAAACAGGCTAAAGTAAAATACTTTTTTGGTGGACAAAATGAGATATATCAATCACAATCTTATTAATGTGCAAATGCTTATTTTAGAAATAAAAACTGCATGATCATAGAAAAACATTAATTTTTTATTACTATGACGTAAAGATAAGAAATACGTGAAGTGGCTAGAGTAGAAGCTGCCATCAAAGCGAGGCAACAGACAATCTTCAGAAGAAGAGGCCCTGTCAACTAATGTGTCTACGAAGTATGGGGAGTATAGAGAGCGTATGTGAGACTATTGCGCGGACTGCTGTACACCGCAATTCCTCGAGAGATAATTTTGTACGTCAGGATTGTTTATCATGCAGGATCACATGTTTTCGTTTCATGTATTATGGAGAAACATTTTGACATTTGTGACCCGTTTTCATGAGCTGAATCTGAACTCACAGGCAGCAAAAACGCTGTAGAGGCTGACAAAGGTGATGAGGGTGGATTTTGTGAATTTTGACACACACTTTATTTTCATAATCGAATGTTGGAAAGTTTATTTTTAGCTTGAAAAGCACCACCCATTGCACGTTATTGCACCTACCCATTAAAACGTAGTATACAATATATTCTCTTCCTCCATTCTGTATGTTCTTTTCCATTTATTTATCATTCTATGTTCAAAATTAAGTTTTCTCTACCAACCTGCCAAATGTTGGGTTGATGAACGCATTACAAAGGAACGTTGCTAAGGAAAGATTGTAGATAAAGTTGTTAATTCTTTGACCCTTCATTTATCAAAATAACGGTCAGCACACCACCTCTCTTTGAGTGGGCATAACGTGAACAGTATTTTGTATATATACATTTGATTTGTATATCAAATGAGAGATAATTTTTCGCTGACTTTGAAAATACAAATATCTCATAATCTCAATTTGTGAAAACGGGTCAAATTTCATTTGTGAGGAGAATGACTGTGATTTGAAAGCTATACATTTGTTGGTTGGTTTTTCTGTGGCATCAAAATTTCAATGTTGATAACAGGCATCATCAAACCCATTCTGTGAACCCGAGTTAGTAGTGACTCTGGCACAGTTCGCAATGATTGCGTAATAGACTTGACCCTTTGCATTGCAGCATTGCGCCAAAAATAGTTCGCTACGGATACTATTCCCCCCCCCCCCACTTTTACTGAAATCATTCAGATGTCAAAACTTGTTTCCATTTCAACACAAACATTTCCTTTTATCGAATAAATGCTTGTTTATTGCCTCAACAAGCGTAATTTACGAGTTTTGTGCAAAATAGTCTCAGGACTACTTTAACGGCGTATGTCAGGGAGCAGAAGGCTATCCCACAAGCCTCTCGTGTGACCTCCGTTTGCATATTTTGAACGGAATCCTTCCATCACGTGATATGAACTGTGCTAGAGACTCTTTTGCCGGTAGACGAAGTTTCCAGTGGACTAGAATGCATCAAACCATGACATAATCAAACCAAGCAAGTTGATGCCAAAACCAGCCAACCAACCAAGCAAAGAATTCCAAGCTTAGTAAGACTTTGTGCTTGCAGAAAACGAAAAGAACAATAAAGAAAAGGAAAAGGCCAGGAAAAAAAATGGTCAGTTTGGCTGAATGATGATGATGAATGATGACGTCGACAACATCGACGACGATGATGGTGGTGGTGGTGGTGATGATGATGATGATGATTAAGATGATGATGATGACGATGCTGCTGCTGCTGCTGATGATGATCATGATTATGATGATGATGACGACGACAACGCTGAAGACGACGAAGACAACGAAGATGATGATGATGATGATGAGGAGGAGGAAGAGGAGAAGGAGGAGGAGGAGTAGTAGTAGTAGTAGGAGGAGAAGGAGGAGGAGGGGAATGATGATAATGATGATGACGACGACGATGACGACGACGACGATGATGATGATGATGATGATGTTTGGATTCTATGAGATTTTCAACTGGTATAGTCAAAACCTCATTTGAAATATATTTTAGTATTTGAATATATTTTAAACTAAGGTTCACAGTTCACAGTTCCAACCCCTGCTGTCTGTCTGTCTGTCTGTATGTCTGTCTGTATGTGTGTCTGTCACTCTGTCTGTCTCTCTCTCTTTCTATTTCTCTCTGTCTCTGTCTGTCTGTCTGTCTGTCTGTCTGTCTGTCTGTCTGTCTGTCTGTCTGTCTGTCTGTCTGTCTGTCTGTCTGTCTGTCTGTCTGTCTGCCTGCCTGCCTCTCTCTCTCTCTCTCTCTCTCTCTCTCTCTCTCTCTCTCTCTCTCTCTCTCTCTCTCTCTCTCTCTCTCTCTCTCTCTCTCTCTCTCTCTCTCTCCCCCCCCCCCCCCCCTTCCCTCTCTGACCAATGGAATTTTGTGTTACCTGCAGTAGAAATATATTGTATTGAATTGTTTGGCATGGCATTGCACTTCATTATGTGTCTTTTTGTACAGTACTGCAGTGCATTGTACGGTACTGCAGTGCATTGTACGGTACTGCAGTGCATTGTACGGTACTGCAGTGCATTGTACGGTACTGCAGTGCATTGTACGGTACTGCAGTGCATTGTACGGTACTGCAGTGCATTGTACGGTACTGCAGTGCATTGTACGGTACTGCAGTGCATTGTACGGTACTGCAGTGCTCCTGCTGTAAAAAGGAGCTGGAAAAAATCGTCGAAAAAATCGTGGAAAAATTTTAGGGTTTTTTCCTCCCAAGGCTTTAATTCTGATATATAATGTGATGCATTTTTGTTATCTTGAGCATAATGTGATGAGAACCACAAAAGGAACCATAAGTCACTTCAAACGATTGAGCTTTTGGTATCAAATGAAAGCCCAGAAATGGAGCTTTCTGGTGATACCGCTACTCGAGAAAACTGGTATTTCATTTCAATAGGTTCTACTAATGGTATCTTTATGAAATTTTGCACAGGTGTTCAGCATCATAATACTATACTTCACACCAAATCTGATCAAGCTAACTGCCATAAGTTTTGTATTTTGATGTTCATTTTCACTGACGGTGACACAATAGATCAAAATGGTTACAGCACTTAAAGTGCACAAAAAGACAAAAACTTAGAGTACGTACCGGTACTTAAAATTAAAAAGTGTGTGCTTGCATTTGAATTTTGCATGATTTGAAAGAACTTTTAAATAGAAACACAACACACAAAAAACTATGGAATTCGGTTTATTTGTTAAAACGTTATGGCATATTGAAATTCAGGTCTTATCGCGCGGACGTAAATTCCTTCAAATGGGTCATGTTTAGGCACACAAATGTTACAGAACCACGTGACTTACAGTCTTCATGTTTTAGGATCACAATAACATCTAAAAGATTTACACAAAATTCATCATACCAGATGGCTCACTGAAATTATACTTTTACAGCATCTGTCCAAAAATGATGAAAACAGCAATCGTAAAAGTGTCAAATTGGCAGATGTGCCAACTTTGGCCTACTGTAGCACATTCACATATCATTTGATG
Source organism: Theodoxus fluviatilis (assembly GCA_034096865.1). Classification (NCBI taxonomy): domain Eukaryota; kingdom Metazoa; phylum Mollusca; class Gastropoda; order Cycloneritida; family Neritidae; genus Theodoxus; species Theodoxus fluviatilis. The sequence goes on along the minus strand of JAWQFJ010035148.1, from coordinate 8,002 downwards.
AGGCATTAATTGCTAGTTTCCATATGTCCTATACATACATATAACGGGAAAATTTTTGGGGGAGTGACCATGATCTCATTTTCAAGTCATATGTCTGCAAAGTTGACAAAACATCAAAAATGTCCAATGCGCTCTGCGCTATGGGCACTACCTCTGCGCTATGTGCAACCGCTCTGTGCTATTCGCTATCGCTCTGCGCTATGCGCTCCCGCTCTGCGCTATGCGCTCCGGCCTCCCGCTCTGCCCTATGCGCTCCCGCTCTGCGCTATGCGCTCCCGCTCTGCGCTATGGGCTCCGGCCTCCCGCTCTGCCCTATGCGCTCCCGCTCTGCGCTGTGAGCACCTGCTCCTCTCTATGTGCACCCGCTCCTCTCTATGCGCTCCAGCTCTGCGCTATGCGCACCCGCTCCTCTCTATGCGCACCTGCTCTGGGGTCCATATAAAACGTGCACCGGCGCTATCGGCGACTATCGGCGACTACCGGCGACTATCGGCGACTATCGGCCCAGCTAAAGTTGAAACATAGTGGCTAGCTTATACTTATAGAACTCGTACTTACGTCAATTCGCCGTAGTTTGATGTTTAATTCGTCCGCTGAACGTTGCCAAGACTAATGAGATCGCCGTAGTTTGACTGTTTCCGAGAGTTACGTCCCTTCGTGATGCGGTCGCTTCTGTGTAGCGGTCCGAAAGCTTAGTTGAATTTGTTTGGTTTTTGGCAACCCATGTGTCTCAAAATTGAGTAGAAGTATTTTGAGGGTATTGGGATATCGAAACATCGTTTCCAGTGTCCCCATAAGTACCTTTTGGGGAAGGCCCAGTGGTTTTTTGAGAGCCCACCCAAGTGCACATAGAGGCCAAGATGGGGTCAAACTACGGCGATCGCATTAGTCTTGGCAGCGTTCAGCGGACGAATTAAACATCAAACTACGGCGATTTGACGTAAGTAAGAGTTCTATAAGTATAAGCTAGCCACTATGTTTCAACTTTAGCTGGGCCGATAGTCGCCGATAGTCGCCGATAGCGCCGGTGCACGTTTTATATAGACCGTGGTAAAGTGTGTTCCTGTTTTGGGCGGGCTTGCCAAACCGTGTCAAATGGCAAGGCTTCTAGTGAGTTATCTATAGCTTGGTTGTCAACCAAATTTAGTGACAACAAAGTATACGATAAGATGAAGCGACGTTTTGTATTCGTAGCGCTCTCTTCCGGAAGGGAAAAGAAAAAGAATAGCAGCAAAATCAGCTCTTCAAAAGGTATGATAACATTTCTTACAACTGTTACAAAGGACGTCCAAAGTAATAAACGTCGATAGATTACCACTTCAAGATACTTTTTTCCAAGTTTCATCGGTCTGAGTTGTTTGGATCAGTAGAAATTTACGTTGTCCTAATGATTGTGTGACGGCCATTTATCATTTTGACCGGTTTTCGGGTGATGACAAGACTGAATTTATGAGCAATTTGACTGTTGTTTTCAAAAAATAAACACGTGGATGTGGTTAAATGGACATCATCTTTGTGATTGTTTCTGGGCATTTACAGTGGCTTTAATCCTTTTTTTGTGAGAAAACTGTTTTGGTGATCAACAGGTACACAGCTAGAGGTTCTTGTCACGTCACGACGTGACTTCATCGCAGTAGTTTGATTGGCGGATTAGGTCTTTGCCGTCTGCTACATCGCGTATGTTGTGGTTTTTTGTGTTGTTTGTTTCCAGGCCCAGTCTTTTTCCTTCTGTTTCAATAGATCTATGACGAGATTTACACCAGAATTGATACAAGTTTTCAGCTTGCAGGTGTTCGCAACTTGATTGCTGAAAATGGGTTGTGTCATGAACTACCACCTCGGAAGCCTGACAGGACGAATTTGAAGGGATCATGATTTTCTTTTTAACTGCATGTATATATGCTTGCTGTGACTTTAACTTGCATCTTTCAGGAAAATGTCACCTGTAATAAGTCATTCGTCATCATTACATCTTTGCCGTTATTGGAGCAGCAACTGCAACGAAAACAGTTCTCTAATACATGTGGAAAACATTTCATTTTCAGGATTCATCGATAAACTTTAATAAAGCAACGATGTCTGACGACTCCTGTGACAGTATGAGTGTGACGATAGAGACAATATTGAATATCATTCCACCAACAAATTATGAGTACTCATCGACTACTGATCTAGAGGAGGCAAGTATTTTTTATGTATTATTTTATGCATTTTTGACTCTCATGTGAAGCAAAAGTGATTCTATGTACTCTTGATTTTCATCCATCTGTGTGTCCCCTCGTCTGTAACAACTTTAAAGATACGTGACATGTTTTGAAGACTTTAACAAATCATAAACAAGTGTTGCTGTGTTTTGTCGTGGAAATGGCACCTTTAAACTCAACTATTCTGTATAATTCTCGTAAGAAAATTTCCATTAATGTACTAAATGTACTTTTGCTCTGCCACAGTGAGTGTTCACCAGTCCCAACCAAGACGAAAGCAGTGCAGTGCCAGGCCAGACCTGAGACCCCTACCCCTGGGAAAGTCGATGCTGGCTCACAAACTCTGAGCACTGGGGAAATTTGGAGTCAGCAGCTATACACAGAGTAATGTAAGTTTTACTGCTCTTTTCCTTTTGTTCAATATTTCTAAATCAGTGTACAGTACCCGTCATTGCCCAGATTATTGACTCACATGCGAAGCAAAAGTGAGTCTATGTACTGAGCCGTGTCGTCCGTCCGTCCGTCCGTCCGGGCGTCCGGGCGTCCGTAAAAAACTTAAACGTTGGATTTTTCTCGGAGACTATTAAGTCTATCAACACCAAATGTGGCATGATGGTGTATGATGACAAGGCCTCAAAAAACATACATAGTGACTTGACCTTGCTTCAAGGTCAAGGTCACAGGAGCCATAAATGTGGTCTCAAAAACAGTCATTTTTCACATTTTCCCAATTTTCTCCCACGTTATTGAGAATGGCGACCTCAGCTACAAGTGGTATATAGGTCAAAGCAAGCCCTATCTATTGATACCAGTTTGGTTGACCTTGCTTCAAGGTCAAGGTCACAGGAGCTCTTCAAAGTTGGATTGTATACATATTTTGAAGTGACCTTGACCCTGAACTATGGAAGATAACTCTTCCAAACTTCATAACATTGTAGTACACATGTTATACTTTCATCATGAGACACATTTGGTCACATATCATCAAGGTCAAGGTCACTTTGACCCTTATGAAATGTGACCAAAATGGGGTAGTGAACCACAAAAAGTGACCATATCTCATGGTAGAAAGTGCCAATAAGCACCATTGTGCTTCCTATGTCTTGAATTGACAGCTTTGTGTTGCATGACCTTGTATGACCTTGACCTTGGGTCAAGGTCACATGTATTTTGGTAGGAAAAATGTGTAGAGCATTTCTTTGTGTATGATGTCATTGGTAGAGTTAGTTGTTTGACCTTGACCTTGAAGGTCACCTGAAGGTCAAGGTCATATAAAGGTCAAGGTCAAGCATGTGAGTCGTATGGGCATTGCCCTTCTTGTTAAAGTTTAGATTTAACCGGGGGGGGGGGGGGGGTATGGCAGTAAAGACAGTGAATTAACAATTTGAAACTTTCGCAAGACAATTTGCATGACAAAAGAAGCTTGCCTGCCAAGTTTGGTCAAGATCCATAAAGAAATATGGCCAAACATAGTCTGAGCGTAGATAAAAATTGGAAAAATATTTCTTCCTAGGGGATGCAAGCAAAGACAATGATTCCAAAATGTCAACACTTGGTTAGATCATCTGCATGATATAAGACGCCCACATGCCAAGTTGTGAGATTTTTGAGCAAAAAACAACGGAGTTCTGGCCATTTGTAATACAAAACAGAGAAATTTGGGAACACTTTTCTTCACCAATATTTTTATCCTTCAAAAAGCGTCATTAAAAAAAATATTAACCGATTTTAATTTTTTTTTTCTACAATGTTTTTACTTTTTAGTGCTTTTTAATGGTGTATTTGAATCCTCCCCCCCTTTAAAATGTTTAATCTATGTCATTACATTGAGTTTGAAAATGTAATGTACACACACACACACACACACACACAGACACACATACACACAGACACACACACACACACACACACACACACACACACACACAGACACACACACACACACACACACACACACACACACACACACAAACACACACACACACACACACACAGACACAGACACACACACACACACACACACACAGACACACACATACACACACACACACACACAGACACATACACACACACACACAGACACACACACACACACACACACACACACACACAGACACACACACACACACACACACACACAGACACACACATACACACACACACACACACAGACACACACACAGACACACACACACACACACACACACACACACACAGAGACACACACACACACACACACACACAGACACACACACACACACACACAGACACACACACAGACACACACACACACACACACACACACACGCACACACACACACACACACACACAGACACACCACACCACACACACACACAGACACACACACAGACACACACACACACACACCACACACACAGACACACACACAGACACACACACACACACACACACACACACACACACACACACGCACACACACACCACACACAGACACACACACACACACACACAGACACACACACACACACACACACACACACACACACACACACACAGACACACACACACACACACAGACACACACACAGACACACACACACACACACGCTGTCGCGTGTATACCTCTATTTTTTTTTGCTAAATGTTGTTTTGCGATGCAACACTCTCTGCCTCGAGGAACGACATAGTCGTCCTAAAGGAGAGAAGGCAAATTGATATACAAAGTTTACAACTAAACTTTACCACCACGCCTTGGGGGGACACAACAGTCATAAGATGGAACAAGTGAAGAATGACCACTGACTCAGGGATAAAATAAACAAAGTTTAATTCAAAATACAAGTTCCCTCAGATCACTGCACGGGGCAGTGATCAACAAGGCATCCCACAGTGGAAACAAGATGGTGGGGCACTTCCACTGTGGAAGTCAAGCCTAAAAAATATACACAACAACAACTACAACAATCACCCACAACGAGGTGATTCACAAACCCCCAAAACACATGAGAAAAATCAGCCACAAGTAACTCTGTCCCCATTCCCATGAAAATATTAGCCCACTTCAATGCTAAACAGAAGTGGCTAAAGTTCCACACTGGACAATTGACATCAAAACGTTAAGTTACACAGAATATTTAGAACTACTCAAACTCCTTCTAAATAACTCTCCCACTCAGAACTTCTAAGTTAGTGTTGCAGGGATCAGTCTACTCTCACTAGACTGTCCAAGGAAAACGTCCCCTCTCACAGGACAATTAAATGAAGTAATCCCCTCTCACAGGATCACACATAAAAAATACACTCCAGTACACAGCACAGGGACACTGGTCAACTCCGCACTTCTAGTTAGAGAGAACAGGAAGGCACACGCCTCGACCCAGTCAATGCTGTGACCCTGAGGTCACGAGCATCCCCGCAGACATCCCAGAACCTACGTAATTGCCAGTCCCCAATACTGCACACGAGCGCTTACTCTGCTACAAGTATGAGACACTCCCACTACCCTCAGGAGAAAGATAAGGCGACCCCAACGGGTCAAGCTAACCCCACCAAACTCCTAGGAGACAGCAGAGCGTCCCCACCATTCACAAGTTAATACTAGTAACTGCAGTAAATCTTGAATGAGTTAAGAACACCCAATCCCTAAAGAAATCCCATTACAAATACTTTGCTCTCTCTCTTCTGCAAAGCTAAAACACTCCCAAACATAGTTACAGCACTTTGCTGGAATATTAACTACTGGGAAGCCACGCCCCTCATTCACTCAGCGGCGGGCTTGCACTGAACTCGCTCTGGCTAAGGTCACGCTTCCACAACAAACACCGCATTCCACTCTTTCTCCCTCTCCTCGCACACGCTGCTACGGCTTCAGCCAATCACGCGCGCTCTGGCGCTGGACAGCTATACACAACAGGATGAGTGAAAGAAAACGACAGGGCATGCTCTTACCCTTTGCAGTCCAGATCCGGTTCCTGGAATGCTCTTAATTGTAACACACACAACACCACCTCACTTTAAACCCTCCTAGAGAGAGATCGGGAAGGCAGACGCCTCGACCCAGTCGATGCTGTGACCCAAAGGGCACAGGCACCCCCGCACATGCTCTAGAATACACCTAGGGTTATTACGAGTAGGAGTCCGTTCCTCACTCGATAGAGGCTTACTGACTAAGCTCGAAGCTTACACGGTCAGTCATTGGAAAGCTAATTTCAATACACATGGGGCTATTCACTATGGGTAGGAGTCCGTCCCTCACCTGATAGGAGTACACTGACAAGCTCACAGCTTAACACAGTCAGTCGTTGAAAAGCTAATTCCAATACACGTAGGGTTATTCACGATCAGATCAAATCAGTCTCAGTGAGGTCTACTCCATTCAAGTCAATTGAATCAGTCGGTCTACCTCCACTGAACTCGTTGCTTAGTTCTCTAACAACCAAGGCTGCTCCCCTCGCTGCTCTCTGCAGAGGAGGGTCACTAGCGTTCTGACCACCCTGCTTAGAATTCGATTAAGAATCTAAATGTCTACGCTCAAGGTACCCCACACCTTAATTACAGAGCTAGACTAAATACACTCACTGTGTATGGGAAAGACTGCGTCCAGCCTCCCTTTTTCTACCCCCTGAGGCTGTAGAAGGAATCACTTCTAATGACACCTGACACTCAGGTTTCCCTGAGCCCTCCGCCATCTCGTTCCGTCTCAGGAAGAAGAAAGTCGGAGTTTGTAGTGATCTGCACTACGCAAGACAAGAACTTGCAGACCGGGACTTTCCCGTCGTTGAGAAGATTGCACTCTCTGTGCGATGAAGAACTGTTCACAAGTAGACGCTGATACACGCTCAGCGTCTGGGTAGAGTCTAGGAAACTCTATCAGCAGGATGGTAGCAGGTCATCCAGTCATCATCCGTCGATATCTGCTCCACGGAGATGCCATCCGTGAACCAGCAAACCCTCTTTATAGCCTGAAAACATAAAGACCCAGCCTAATGAGACTCTATTCTTTCCCCCCAATGAATTCTTTCATAGAATTTACTCAAATTAGGGTGAACTGCCCTAGCTTACTACATCAGAGAAAACTTCCCCGCGCCCCAACAAGAAAAATCCCTTTTAAACAACCATCCCCTGCTTGAAATGGATTTACGATTAATACAACACGTGGACAGGGCTTTATCCGTCTCTCTCTTAGAGAATGAGTTTAACTAAAACACAATTAGAGCGCTTTAACACGTCTTCCCTCTCGCTCCTATTTTAACCATCATTTTCTCAACAAGGCGAAATGAATGAATCGAACTCCACGTTACCTCACGTCAGGCTGTGGACCTTCCAGAACGAATCCCCATCAGGTGAAACCCAAGTCAGCCCTCTTTATCTTCGCAGAGATAAGCTTGCGAAGTGAGTCGACTTCGCCTGGCCGCGCCTAGGCGGCCGCGGCGCGGCAGGGAGGCAAGCTGCCACCCCGCCCGCCTCGTACCTTGGATGATTACGACTGCCCGACAACGCGCAATCATAAGCGGGATCCCCCTTTTGTCACGTGGCCCTAGGCCAATCAGGATCCATATCCCAGAATATTAATGACCCGTGGGGTCTATGCGAGATGCGCATTGCGACAGTACCTAACCCCAGGCAACTGCCATCTCAGCACAAATGGTGGCTGAAAAAGCTCGCGACCTCTCATGCCCCGACCTACTGGCTCTGGGGTCACTGGCCCGTCAGTCATATCACACGTGCTCTGTGCCCATAGCAAGCTCTAAGCCCTATCTCCGAGCACTTACGCTACAGTGCAACCCATGCACTTTCACACACTAATTATTTATCA